>JAYRBT010000028.1:6514504-6533316 GCA_036023395.1 Myiotriccus ornatus | reverse complement strand
TTTTATCCCCCCCCCCCTCTCTTTATGCAGTCTCCCTTCATCTAGGAAGGTTTGATGCTCTAGTGATCTGGGCATTAAACCTCATATAAGTTCCTCTGCCTTCTACAAACTTCTTTTGTAATCAGGAACAAAGCTGTTAAGACACTCTGTAAGTTCAGTTTTCCTGCTGAGGGAAGTGTCTAAGTATATTATTAGAAGACCTGGACGTGCCCAAATTTACTGGAATTTGATCAGAAATCTGTAGATACTTAAAATTCATCTCAGCAGACACTATGATCCCACTAATGCTCTGGAGGTAAACCTCAAACTGCATGTGCTGCATATTTGGGTTTTGCATGTTTCAATAAAGGATTGTTATTTCCTTCCTTATACTCCCTGTGGCAGAAGGTATTGTGGTAAACATCACCAGACAGACTTAAAAACGGACCCTGCAGGTCATTCTGTGTTTCCCTAAAGGGCTCGTCATTAGTAGCACCCAAAGCACAATTTACCTTCTGCAAGGTAAAGTTAATTATCTCACATTAAAGCCCCAGCGACCAATCTATAAAACAGCTGGTAACATCTCTTTTTAATTGCAAAACCATTGTCTATATATCTTTTTTGTTTCCAGAATATTATGTACAATTTTTCCTAGTAATTTTTTCCTGCCTTATAAAAGGCTGACCTGATTATCTTCAGATAAATACAGCATTATAATCTCAGAGCTTAATAGATGCTAAATAAGTGCACAGGGCAGCCTCCTGGGGTTCTCACCAAACTATCTCAGATGGCTCAGGTCATAATCAATCCATAAAATACAACTTTTCCTTTCAGGTCTGCCTCTTTTTTAAAAAATTCATTGCGCATATAACACCAAACCAGACAGAAACTTTTGCTAATGTGAAATACATTAATAATATTGAGAGAGCAAAAGAAAATCCTTTCATTCAGAGACCCATAACAATGTTACTACTTGAATGACTACAATTAAGGCAAAGCTTACTAAAATTATTTTCTTACTTGTATCTCTATTGATGAGAAGAGAGCACTGATGAGAACAGAACCAGCTGATTTTCCTAAAAATGGAACACAACACCTTTTTTGCATTTTTCCACCTCTTAGAAGGGCCAAAGCACTTATAAAAATACCAACCTAAAACCTATCATTGCTGCAGAAATGTTTGAAGTGATATTGCTGCTATACTACAGAAAGAAATCTCATCATATTAGCAGTGTGCAGTAGGAAAGAAAGGTGCAGCGACAATGTCAAGTGTTTAATTTAAAAACATGGAAATATATATTAATGATGGATTATCAAAAACTCCAAATATATAAACCTGTACGTTATTACATACCAAAGGGAAAAAAAGTCAGGAAAGGACATATGAAAAGACATTAAATGAACCAAATGTGGTCACCAATCTTAAACTCACTGCCAAAGAACTTACAAGTGTAAAATTGAGCAGGATAATGAACCGGAATAGACCCTTAACAGAGAGATGTTGCAGTAGCACCAATCCAAATATCTTCCCTCAGCTAAAATTGCTCTTAAACCACAGACATTTCCCTCCTTTGTTCTCATCATTCCCTCATGATACAGATGTGTTTTTCAGAGTGCATAAAACTGTTCAGATTCTTTCTGCTTCAAATTAGGTGTGAAATTAATATACAGCATATACATGATAATTGAGAATCTGTGCAGGTGAGTAGAGAAGTGCTCTCTTGTATTCCTAGTAATTCATAAAACGTGAATGATTTCTGTAACATCTTTAAATGCTGTTTTGAAAGACAACTATCGCTAGAGCAAAGCAAAAACCAAACCAAATTCTGAGACAAGTGTGCTCTCCAGTATTTACAGGAAAACAGCAGTCAAAAAATCTAGTCTTTCAGTTAATGTCTCCTTCTAATGGAAGCCTTGCAGGAAGATGCAAATCTCTGAATTACATGCTTTTGTTCTTTCCAAAACCAGATGCTCACACAAAGCCTTGAAGCTGAAAGACTCGCCAGTCACCTTATTTTTATCCTAGTTAACATAACTGCAACTGCACTCAGAAATGGTCAAAGTGCCCACCATATGAACAACTGAAAAACAAAAAACACCCAAAAGCCTAAAACCAAACCCTTCCAAAATGGTGCTCAAGTAGCTTTTGAGGTCCAAACTTCCCTGTCTTGACCACTCTTGTGGGCCAAGGGGTGCTGCTTTGGCTTGACAAGACATTTGTCTTCCTGAATCTTTTCCTGCCCTATAAGCAAGACCTCCCATTAAGCCATCTCATGGCATTTTTACATAAGCTACTCTGCTTAAAAAACAAAAACCAAAACTCTGAATGGAACGGATTTTCCCAACTGCAGTTATTTTCTAAAACATTCTCAGGGATGCAGGTAAAAGCAATCACGAGATTCTCACCTTGCTGAACGAGTGAGGAAGAGAGGGTGATGCAGAAGGGAGGGAAAAACATCTTTATTGCTACTGAGGTGAAAAATTGGTTTGCTTTTATCTGAGGCTTTGTATTTGTAACTACTGCTATTCAATGCATTTTAATACCCCTGAAAGCATGGAAGAAGCATACTGATTCCTCTAAAATTTGTAATCTAAATGTTCCTCCAGACAAGCAGCAACTTTGTCCACCTAAACATTTGACATGAGAGAAGAAAAAATACTACAGTGAGAACAATGTAATTAGTTGCCCAAATGCATCCCTTTCTCAGCAAATAGGGACAGACCAGAGCTAACACTGTCAAACTACCCAGCTTCAGGCTTGGCAAAATAAAATTACTTCCACACATGCAAAGGAAAAAAAAAAAAAAAAGGCAGGAACAAAAAAGGCAGGAACAAAAAAGGCAAGGACAAAAAAGCAGGAAAAAAAAAGCAGGAAAAAAAAAGCAGGAAAAAAAAAGCAGGAAAAAAAAGCAGGAAAAAAAAAGCAGGAAAAAAAAAGCAGGAAAAAAAAGCAGAAAAAAAAAGCAGGAAAAAAAAAGCAGGAAAAAAAAAGCAGGAAAAAAAAGGCAAACAAACCACCCAAAAATTACTGTGACATAGTTGTTTTCTTCCTCTACTTCAGGCAGTCTGGAAAAACTGCTCTTACTATTCTCTTCCTCTATAATAATTTTTCATGCCTTCACCAAAAGACTCCATTAAATATCTTCTTTTTTTCTTGTTAAAGCTCTCTCTTGTTTCATACCTGCTGAAGTGGCTCGCTGTACAGGTCCACTCATTTCCATATAGTCACTGGGAATTTTACAGCAAGGTGACTTGCATTTATCACCTTCAACCTTCCAGTAATGGAATGCCTCTTTGCATCCCTGCTGCTTTTACTAATGACTGCACCTAAATGTTTCAGGGTCAATTTAAATACCTCAGTATTACAGTTAAATTTGGATACATTATAGCTCTGAAAATACATCTGCCTCTAATTAACTGCTTTATTCATACAGCTATACGGTTATGCCTTTTCCCAAAGTCCACTCAGATTCTTAGTCTGACAGCAGTAACTGTCCAAATGTTCTTGCCTATGCTGAGCACTCAAAAGCTCTCCCAGCAAATAAAAGCCCCAATAGAGTTGGAACTGGCAAAACACGTACCAAAAAAATAGCCTGTGCCTCAAAAACCTCAGTTGAGTATTACACCATGCAACTGCATCTTCACACAGACTTTGACCCCAAAACCCAGAAATGCCACACTTTTCCCTCACAGCTGCCTTTCTGCACCCAACACAGTCACCAGCTCTGGCTGACCCCTCAAACACCACCTGTTTCCCTCTCTCCTGTTGGGTCCTCAGTTAAGTACCCATCTGTACCTTATAAAGTAGGTTCCACTTCTCCATTCAAATCACTGTTTAAACCAACTTCCTCAATGTAATTTTGCACTTTCCAGCACTGGCCACATGACTTCCTTATAAACACGGAGCACCTGAACTCAAATGCGAGCTCATTGACAGGAGCACGTGCAATTAAGTGCACAACAGAACACCAGTTCTCATACAACCTGATACGCTCACACATGTAACAAAGGACTCCCATCAGACGCGTATGTGCCTTCCAGGCCCCTCTGACTTGCCCTCTGTTAGCATGAGATCAACGCCAGACTGCACTAAAGAAAAAGTCTATGTTGCAGGATTTAAATGTATTTAGAGCTTCATGGAAATGTAAATACAAACTCTCTTTGAGAAATAACTCTCAGACATCAAAGGCACGTTATCCTTTATTGCAAGTGTCTCTCCAGACATGTTGCTCCCCTGAGACAAAGCTGGTTGTGATCATACTTTCTGATCCACATTAATAATAAGATCAATAAAATTACCTTGGCCATAGGACAATGGCATGTGGGAAGGTGCTGAAGCTAAAAATTATGTTCTCCTAGCAACTTGAAAGAGAAATGAAATCACGGAACAACAACAAAAAAGTACGACTTTAAGGTAATCCTGCAGAACTAAGGCTCAGCCACTTTTTAAGCAATAACTTAACTGTCATTTGCTGACCTACATACTTGGCTTGCACTCCAGATGTTCTCACATTCCCTGATGCTGGATTTGCTTTCTTACAGGCAGCATGAATGGGTACTCCATTAACATTCTCAAAGCACTGGGCAGTCACAGAAATACAAAAGTGTTTTTCACGTTCTTTCATAATGCTCTTATCCTACTTTTTCCCCCCACTGTTTCCATTCAGCAACAGAGGTTTGGAAAGTGTTAGGGAAAAATTCAAACAAGGTGTTAGAAAAACTGGGCTAAGAGTACCTGGAGAAACTGCTACCAAACAGTTCTGTATTGGTAGTGCTTAGTACGTCCCTTCTCCTGTGAGCACTGACAGGGAACGCTCAGTAGCCTCTCACTTCAGTTATTGCCACTTTTTAGTTAACAAAACACGAATTACATTACTGATTCCCCCTGTGCTACAGACAGCCTAGAGACAGGACAGAAGATCATCATTAGACATCTAATGCTAACTGGACCACCCATTTAATTTGCCATTGAAAACTCCACAGGACGGAAAGCAGGAACATGGCTAAAGGGAACTTGGGCTCAGCTTCTATAAGCCAAGGAGAGGGTTTGCAGAACTGGAACAGTGGCCAGATGCTCCAACACACAAAAATCACAGATTATTTTGCTGGCCCAGGTGATTGCATGCTGTATTCTAACCATATTTTCTTCTCTAGGCCACACACTGGCATTCTTCTAAAGGAAAGTTTATGAAGATGTAAGAGGAAAAGTGATTGCATAATATACAGTATCTGGTTGATAAAAATGCAGTGAAACTTTTATCTCCATAAAATAGATAGAAATGTGTGCATTAGAAGGGTCATAAATGGAAAAGGCAGCATGCACCTGCAGCTGCCACTCAGTGATGTTTTTAGAGTGATTACTTCCATATATACAAAAGTTCTAGCTCAACCACCCCTTTATGGATGGCACTAGTCAGTGATGGCTTTAAATGCAGTCACTGCAGAAGCTATTTCAAACCTTTTAAAATAATCAAATCAAAGTTTATGGATAAACACACAAAGCTAAAGGTCTTATATTCTATCTGAAGACTGTTAGAGCTGTCAAATTGATATCTCAATGAAAATAAGTTTTAACGAAAAATGGGTGCAGCGAGACTGAACAGCCCCCAGAGAAATGTGCAAAGTGCCAGCAGATGCCTAAAGAGGAACGGATTTTGTAAGTCAAACTGCCTCTACTACAGCATTATTGACTATAAAGAACACACATGTTCATAAGGAAATGTTTCCCACCCTTATAAACACTATCATTACCTACAGAAAAATATTTGGGTTAAAAAAAATACAAAACCAACAACCTGTAACAAAAAAAAAAAAAAGCCCAAACCAAACCAAACAACCTAAAAACCCCAAACAAAACCCCACAAAAATTTTAAAAACACCGAAAGCAAAACAAACCCAGAACTTCCTCCCAATGTTTAACCATGAATCATGTGAAGGCACCTGCCACACCTTAAATTCAGAAAAGAAACAGTATAGATAAGATGGACCAGAAAATCAAACAGAAAAAAAACCATCAAACAGAAATAAAGGAATGCACAGTTAACAACAACAATCATGGAACACCAGGCAAAGATCATACTGAGGATTTTTTGTGTCACTGTCAGGCAGACAAATTCCTGGGAGAGTGGCAGCCCACAGTTTGGGTTTGCAAAACCAGTCAACAGCATAACCTTTTCAGCAGAAGAGAGGAATACTGAATAGCACATCTGTAAAATCTTAGTGATGGTAACCAAAACAATGTTCCTTTCAAATGCCTGCCCTTCTGTGAATACCTTTGCAGGTCAGAACAATGAGAAAAGTTTGATTACGATTTATCATTACAAGCCAAAATACTGTTACATTTCTTTTGCCTGTGTACAGTTAAAAGACTATTTTCATGAAAGCAGTGATTATGGAAAACTGATAGTGCTGATACGCTGGAACAATTAGCTTACCTGAGTTCCACCCATTCATTTTAAACCTCCTCCCTTCTGCTACTCTGGGTCACCTTTAGACAAATCATTACCCTTTTCCTATCAGCCAGTGCTTTAGGCTGAAAACAGAGGAAGTGAATAATTGCTACTCTCTCAAAAACAGGTCTTAAAAATACATTTCGGAGGTGCTCCTACAGTTGGGTGCTACAAACAGGAGACAAGCACGATCACTACTATTACAAAAACTTCTTTGCTGTAGCACACTGATAACTTTCCTTAGAAGAATATTTCCTTATGAAATTACTTTCATTTTTTGCCAAGTTATGCTCACTTAAAAAAATAAGTGACTAATGCGATATTTTATTTTCTCCAGCCATGTTAATGCAGATGGCTTCAGGAACCAGACTGCTGTTGAGTTATATTTAGAAAACATGAGGGCAAACAGCCCAATGTAGCAATCCTTTTCTGCTGGTTTGAGACAGAAGCAATATGGCAACTGTTCTTACCTTCATGAATAAAGATCTATGCCAATTCCAACTGTCAATTAGCAGTCAATAATTTCAGAAGAAAAATATTTGTTATAGTTAATTCTTGTAACTTAGATGCTGAAGGAAAATCTTTTAAAGTCAGTAACAAACCACATTTGTTACCTTTTAAGGTTTGCAACCCCGAAATTGGAGTCTCATTGATAATGTAGCCATTTGTGCAAAACCTGTGTCAGAGGTGTACAGAGACAATACAGGGAACAGCCCCACTGTTGCACAGCACTTCAAAATATATAAGTAGTGTCTTGGAAGCCCAAGATACCAATCATATATTCAAAAGTGTACACAGTGTGATTATTCTAACCAAAGCACTTCTTAAATTTGCAACTCAAGAATTTGAATTTTAAATACATTAATTACTTCATATTTGCTACTCATGAGTCAGCTTTGATGTGCTAAAATAACATACAAAAGGCATTCTTTCCCCTCTCAAGATTTTTCTTTCTGCATTATAAACAAAATGCTTTTGTTAGTATTTAAAAATGACACTAAGATGACACAGCAAAGCAGAGTGGGTGAGAATGTGTGGGAAGCTGTTCAGAAGCACAAGGAACTTCTTGGATGTTCAGAGAACAGCAGATCCCTCAAGGGAATTTTAGGAAAAATATTCTGCAGAGAAACAATTTTGCCTATATATCACATTTTAGCTTTTTCTCCTAAGGTTCTTTATCACTCTGAATATTTGCTGGGAAACAGATTTTCTGTCTTGATGGTTGTTTGTTCTGCTACTTCCAACTCCAGACATACTCCTGCTCATGGCAGCATCACTGGCTACAAGGGAGAAGGCCCCCCACAACCACCTCCATCCTCTATTCAGGTTTGCAGAGCGACCTGGATGGTCAAAAGGGCAAAGAGCAGCAAAACACCCACAGCCTTAACTTGTAACACGTGCTACCGTCTCATGGGGTGTGTCCTCCACACAGGAAGGTGTCACGACAGAACACCCAGGGCTCCAGTTTCTCTCTCGGGGGGCACTCCGGGTGTTGTTCCTGCTGTGCCAGTGCCATGATCCAGGGCCAGCTGGCTAGGGCTGATGGTCAGACACGCACCACAAATTCCCCTTGACTAGTTTTGGCTGCAAAGGTGCTCACACTTGCTGACCCACTGATGCCCAACCATTCTGCGTCAGCCAGAACGAAATAGGAGAGCGGGGGAGCTGAACGAGTGGGGTCTGTTCCACACGCGAGGGGAAGGCAGACACAGGCACTGCAGGCCAGCCAGGGCAGAAATAAGGAACAACAAACAGCAAGAACAAGATCAAACAGTGGGGAAACAGATCGGCTACGGCCAGCAAAGGTTTGCACTTCAGCTGATATTCAATACAAAGAAGTCCATTAATGCATTTCAGCTTATATGAATTACTTGAGAAAACACATTTTCACATTCTTTGTTTTCAAAAAGTTTAACTCAAGAGGTAATTTAAGTTACATAAAATACAAAATATACTTCCTTAACAAAAACAATTATTTCCACATAAAATGGATTAAATCAAAACCTTTACATATCCAAAAGAAGAAATTCTGATTGAAATCTCTTATTCCTAATCTTTACTAAATAATTGCTGCCTTCATGTTTACATGAAACTGTCATTCAGCCAGCATATAACTGGGGCATAAACAACTGTCCCTAAAATGCCATATCAAAACTTGATACATCTTTGTGTTTTCAAAAAATCAATGCATTTAAAAAGTTAATCAAAATTTAATTCTACGCTTAAGACTATGCATTACGATCTACCTTGCCCAGGACGATTTTATGATCAAAAAAAGAGTTAATTTTTTTTTCATTTGACTGAAAGAAAAAGATGCCAGAAAAATTTTGATGCAAAGTGCTTTATTCCATTTAAAATCAGGCGAAGTTTGGCCCTAGTAGGAACCACATGAACCTCCCAGTGCTGCCTCAAGAATGTATTTGCTGAGGTTATGGCACAAACTCAAGACTGAGAGTAAAATGTATACTTGCATATGATTGGACTAATTGGCTTTTAAATATCCCTAAATCAAAACTGCCAGCAAGGTCCTATGGCTTTCTGGCCAATTAAAACCACCAGGAACACCCATTCGCTTCAAAATAGCACCTACTGCACAGCAACAATTTCGGAGGCTACTGCCCTGTCCTGTTCCCAAGAGTCATCTTGTACTGCATTCCAAGTCAGTTAAGCACCCCACAAATCTTGTGAAAACTGCAGAAATAGCCTCAGTGGAAAAATCAGCATCACATTTACACATTTTCAGACTTGACAACAAGGCTCACATGGGACCTGAGCTCACAAAAGCATACTGCAAAGCCTGTGCACAGAGGTGGGTACTTTTAACTACGTTTTTGAATGCAGCCAGTTAACCAGAATTATTATGGGTTTCTCTGTAAGTGGTCACTTGTGTCACATAATAGTAGATTAATGAAAACTGTATTCATTTGCAGGCATTTACACTAACAAGAATGATTATAGTTAGGGGTCTCCTGGCATTTCCATTACAAATCTGTTTGTAGGGACTTACATGTCAGCTATAACAATACATTTTTAGCTAAAACTTGCTATGAAAGGTCTCGGCTTAACTCAGTAAACCTTCCTACACCTTTGAAAAGGCTTCTTTCAAGACTGAAAAAAGAAAGTAATTTTGCCTCATTTTCCTATCTTCTGAGGTTGTTAAGCATTTTCTCTTGAGCAGCCTAAGGTAGCACATGCAGCAAGATATGAACATGACATTGTTAATTCTATCATGGAGGGACTTCCTAGAGCATCTCCCATGGTCAAACATCAGTGAAACACAGCAACGGGACAGTGAAACAGATTGAACAGTCACATAAATTTTAGGAAGATTTCAGGCTGATTAAAACGCTTCTTGGGTAATTTCTGGATTTACATGATTAGAGAAACAATGATGTAATTAGTTGTAAAACACTTCTTTTCATTTGTAAATGATGTGCATAATTGTTTAATCCTATTTCCTTCTTCCCTGTACATTATCTAAAAAAATCATTTCTTAATAAGGAAAAATTAAATAGTTACAATCCAAAATTATTTAATTTATAAACTCAGTCTACTGGACCTCCAAAATTATTTTTTTTTCACTTAAATTTTATGACTCCTTCAGTGCATATCCTGTCAAACATGGATTAACACAGTTACTCTGACAGCCCTGATGGAGCAGCAGAGTTTGCTGGGCCAGAAGTCCCTGAGAGAGAAAAACCCACAATGTTCTACAAGTCCTTTGGAGGTGCAGGATCTATTAACTCAAAAATACACTTACCAAAGAAACAAATATGGATTATACAATGGACCATGAAGACTTCTGGACTACTGGGTAATAACTATTATGCAAATGACAACTCATATTCACCCTTACAGACCAGAAGGAATTAATATTTTTTTTTAAATATACCTTTTAAAAGGTCTATATGGAGAATAAAAAAGTCTAAGCACTAATTTTACTCAGTCAAGCAGAAAGAATCTCTGTTCCAAGTATTAAAAACACTTCAAACTTCCATGAAAAACAAATTAATCTACAATAGAAATTCGGATCAGATTTTCCATAGGCTTCTGCATCCATGGCAGTGAATAGTTTTTAAAAAGACCTCAGTATCTTATCCAGACACTTAATTGTCATGTTTTAATCGGTAGCTCTCAGTGAGAAATAGATGCCTTCAGTTCCTTGAAAGCAACAGAAACTCCTAGCTACTTCACAGTCACACACAGTGCAAGAAGTTGAATGAGAAGCACTTCAAAAACTCTAAATCACGAGTCACAGTTCTCAGATGTCCCAAATACATAGGAAGATCCACAACCATTTCAGAAGGACCTTCTGCTCGCCTCAAATGGGTTTATAATGACCTTTACCTAATTCTTCTACCAATTTTTCTCCAAGGGTTATATCTAAAAAAAAAAAATAGAGTATTTTGCACATTATGGCCTTTTGCCCTGTGTCGATCTAAAACAACTTTTCAAGGAAATTATTACAACTAATCTCTGGAAAGGACTGCATTCACAAGTTCCCACCATTTTGAGTTTCCCAATTCACAAAGATCCTTACTGCACATCTCTCCAGGAAGGAGATGTTCCACGGGAGCAGGCATTTTGTTCCTACTTAAGACCATTCAGACAATATTTAAACCTCATGCAAAGGCAGACAGAGCTGCTGTGCTTAAGGTCATGCCTGACACAACAGCAAGGCAAGGCTGTGATTCAAAACCATTTCCAGTGACAGAGAAGGTGAAGGATGTGTTGGCAGCCTTTCAGAGGTTCATTCCTGACGTGCAAGGCCCCTGCTCCTCTGCAATCCAAACTCCCACTCAACAACCACCACAGGCTAATACTCTACAGAGAGCAGAGGTTCCCCTCCCCAAGGCTGCTCTGCAGCAAAGGATGCAAATCTCATCACCACGGGATGGAGACATTCAAGAGCAGCAGGGCACTCCACTGCAAAGGACACTTCGGGGGTTTAACCCCTTGTCACTGAGTTGCTTGGTTAATAGAAATGTCTATTCATTAAAGAAGAAAAGAAAGAAGACATAGTCCAGAGAGCAGGCACTGGAACAAGGACTTTCCATGTCAAATAGTTGGATTTTTTGAATAATGCATTCATTAGGAAATTCAATATACTGCTCCTGTCCAAGGAAAAATTCCCTGTAAATTTCTTCTTCTACTTGTTCAAAATTTATAAAACTCATTTTGTCTTTTGGCACAGTCACAAAGAATCAGTGGTTTATCTACGGGAAAATCAGTGGAAACACTCGGAAATGCCATATCTACTATAACAGCACATACTTGAAATGCAAAATACATCTCTCAGAAGGATTGCTTTTTTCCCCACGTAGTTAAGTCCTTATTACTTGAAAACTAACAAATGAATCCTTCTGTCAGTATTTACAGAATAAAAATTAATAGGCTTTAGCTTTGATGAAGCTATTCAAGATAGACAGAAATTGCAGAGACCCCTTATTCTTTAAGTCTGAGCACAAGGAAAAGTTTGCACTCTAAATACTTTATCTAGCCCGTGATAACCTACATTATCATACATAAATATGATCTACAAATTCTATATTCTGTTGCATACATGCTCCTGAATGTCAAATGTCTTCTGAATTAGAACAGAAATTTTAGTTTTGACTGGGAAGTAATTGCACCCTTACTTGCAAAACTCTTACAAAAATGTCATGTGCAGCTGGTGCGATTCCAAGTCTGGGATGATCTAACTCCTGGATCTAACTGGGAGGATCTAATTGGTTAACTAAGTTGAAAATAATTAGTCAGAAATTTGCACAAAAAGATCTTTGTAGAGAAAACCTATGAAGTCAGGTTTCTGCTACTTCACAGCCTGGCCTTTAGACACCAAGACTAACTAAGTATATCCACTATGTCACTGTTCCTCCAAGGCTCGTGCTGTCCCAGCTGTCATCCATCCATTGTACATGGCAACACTGCCAGGGAATGGGAGGGGGGGGGAATCCCTAGAGAAGCGTAGTTAGAGTCATTCCAATAAACTACAAAGGCTGATTCTGTCCTTGTTTTCTTTTTGTCCACCCACAATTGACAACTTCCGTCAATACCTACAATTCACATGTAATTATGCACATGTAACTGTGCGTAATATTTTTAAATTACAGATTACATCCACTCATAGGAGCAAATAACTCCAGATATTTGACTATTTATAAAGTTAACTCAAAAGAGAAACAAGATGCTTTCTGCCATTGCTTAAAAGAGGCATTACAAAAATTACCTTGTGGATGATCATCCTCCTTCGAAATGAAGGGACTGAATCTTGCTAACCTAATTCATGTGAGCACTAGCACAGACCTACAGCATAAACCACTAAAAGCCTACCAGGAATCTGGATTATTCTAGAAAAAAAAAAAGAACTATTACTATACAACACTGTACTTCAACATGATTGAATACCAAAGGTTCTACTACAAACCTTGCAGAGAGCTGCATCATGTGTGAGGATGAGAAAGGGAATGAGGAACAATAAGGATTTAGGCATGATGCACTGGCAGACTTTAGGGTCACTAAGGAGCACAGATACAACCATTGGAACAGCTTAAATTTGTAACAAGTTTGTAGAGCACAAAATAAAAATCTTTTATTCTACTAACACAGCTCATCTATAAAGATTTTATGTGATTTTGAATAAAGAAATTATGAAATAAAGTAGCCTACAGCAGGAGCTAAAAAACTACACTTACATGTTCATTCCCAGCCAATACTTCAATATTTATAGAACAAGGCCTTTGTAAAAAAAAAAAAAAAAAAAGGGGGGGGGGGGCCACAAATTATTCAGTTGTACAAATCAGCTCCAAAGCAACCTCTCTAAATTACTAACAACCATCCCCTGCTCTGCCAATCAAGTGATCACTTTGAAAAATCACCACCACCAACCTTAAGATTTCCTATTGATTACTCTTGCAACACTGTAGCAACTGAAAGTGTACTGCAATTAACAAACCATTTATATTGACCTTAAAAAGAAACAAGAATTATAACACATATACATAATATATATAAATATACGTAATTATTTATAACTTCTGAACTAGCTTATAAAAGTAGTTACAAACTCACTATATTCCTGCATATATATGTTCTAGATAAATCACTGCCTATTGTGGCTACATATATTCTAGCAGAACCAGCATGAAAACTTCAATTCACATGTAGAGTACCAATAGGAAGACTCACTGTTGTCCTCAAGAATGAATACTTTACTTGAACATAGAAGCTCTTATTTATTTTGACAAACGTTTAAGCTAAGAAAGGAAAATGCCTGAATTAGAGACATGTAGTAACAAGAAATGGAAAACCATACTAATGGAATTTACTCCAGTTCAAAAATAAAGGTCTTGTGATGTTATATCCCAGACAGCAACTGAAGGAAAAGGTGAAATGGAGCTTTCAGTAAAAACAAGTTCTCACTTCCAAGACACACATCACCTGCTCTGCATTCACAGAAGTCTCTCTAAACACTTCAGTATGAGTCAGTAGTGTACAACCACAATGATTTGGCAAGAGCCAAATTTAAAATGTGCTGAGAAATGCAATTTTGTGTGAAGTAGGATATGTATTCCTGACACAGTGAAAATAGTAAACCAAGCAGTCTCTAGCAGCAGGAAGTATATAGGATTAGGGAAGCAGCACCTTCTCAATAGTTCTAATACAAATAATTTTCAGTCCTGTTCTCTCTATAGATCATGTGCAGCAACACATACCACTAGAACAGATTAACCCAAGAAGATACTGCTGACAGAAACCATTTTCCTCACCTCTTTCTGTACCAGTGTATACAGGACACTTTCCTGTTTTACAAATTTCTTCATTTTTCTCTATCAGGACTTTTCCCTGGAGTTTTCTGGTTTGGAACAGCTCCACACTATTTCCTTACTACTTACCCCCCACCCCTTTCTTTTTATATCACAAGCCATCTCTTCCATTTTCACACATAATTGGTGCCACTTGAGAGGCAGCCACACAGCTCCTGCTGTTTTCATAATCTAAACCTATTTCATAATCTAAATCTTGAGCTTTGTTAGTGTCCCCTACTAAATATATCTCAAGATAACATAAGAGATTTTAAGAAACCCAGTAGTGGGTCTCCATTATCAAGAGCAACTCAAAGTCAGACATCTATCAGGAAATTGCAGCCGAGCCTGTACATTTTTAGACTGAGAATATTCCAATCTACGAGTATTAGATTTACTGTTTTGGGCAACTTTGGCATATCTCAAATATAGAAGTGAAATATAACATTAAAAAAGCTTTTCTTTTCCCAGCTTTGAAGTTATTAGGCTCTGCTGTGTAAAACTTGGCATACACTAAGTAGAAAACCTTTCCCTGATAGATGGTAACAGCTCCTCTGTGTCTCCAGCTCCCACTTGATGGAGGGATTATGCACTCCATCAACCCTAATGGCTCCACTAAGACAAACCATATATGGTGTCTGACTCCACACACACCGAGCCATGTGCCAAAGCCAATAAGCAAATACTCGGAATAAACACTTCAGATTCCTCTCTGCAGACCCCAATGACCCACAGTATGAATAGTTATATTTAGCTAAATATACAACCCATTACCTCAAAAATTGTGTATTTCCTCTCTCAAAGCCATAGCTACAGAATATTTCTCTGTTTTTTCAAGACATCCTGTACTAGAATCCCAGAGTAGCTACAGACCAAGGGAAAAAAGAAAAAAAAAAAAAGAAAATGTTGACCTATTTAATAGAGAATAAGCCAAGACATTGAAAACCACCACATAACCAACATTATCCATAGAAATCCTCATGTCTTATCAAATGCACAACATGTTATGCAGAATTTTCAGAGGTGTCTAGGGAAGGAAATCTATTTCTGTACTGCTTAATGAACCTGCACCAATTTTTTAAAAACAGTTTACAAGGGAACTGTTGGGATAAGGGATAAAGGGGAGAAAATTAGAATGGAGAACAGTCTTCATTGCTGTATATCATCAAGGGGTCTACTCCAAAAATTAATTGAGATGAAAAAGTGAAATGTGACATCCCAACTATCATTGCTTACTAAAAAAAAAAAAAAAGAGAGAAAAAAGAAAAAAGCTATTATTAAGCTATTATTACTTGAAGATAATATTCTGACAATGAATGTTTAGGATTGAGGAAAAGGAAGTTCAGAAGAAAATTGGAGTATAGTAAGAAACACCTGGAAAATACCTTGAGAACATTGCATTAGGCTCGCTGCAATACAGCTAATCTTACATAACATCAAATTCATTAGCCCAGGAGAACCATCTTAATAGCTTTCACACCTCTCCACCTTTGCCCTTATCTGAATAAGAAAACCTTCAGAAGATCTGTAGTATAACTAGGATAAGGATACACTCAACAATATTGCCTGGTCCAGAGACGTGAGTGGAATTAATCATAATCATTACTGTACTGCATAAAATCATTACCTCATTTAGATTTTCTTTGCAAAATACTAAGAAATTAGTCCAATTAGACACTTGTCGACAATCACACACTTCTGAAGTTCTCCCTTTTCTCATGTGCCTTTAGTGCATTCCCCAGAGCTGGAACCAATTATGCTCACAAGTACCAGTATTTAGAAAACATTTCTGTAAACTAAGATATAAACTAGTTCAAATTCCTGACTGTAAAAGTAAACAGTTTACAGTTTCTGCTCTGTTTCACATAAGAAATATTTGTAAGGCACCTGCAAAGCCTGATTCACTGAGTTTTTTATGATGCAAAGTACTTATCACCTCTATGAATTCAAAGTCAACAATAATATCCTTGAACATCCTTAATGCACATTTACTTTCTATAACAGCAACTCTAAATTCTCCTGTTCAACAAAGTGAAAACTAGGATTTAATTCATGACAGTGGGGACAAGACTTCAGCCTGCAAAGTGGCACAAATGTATATGGAAGATGGAATATATCAAGACTGAACAAGAAACGTAATTCTGAAGTTAACATTAAAATTAACAGAAATTAGCTCAAGCTTAATAACTATGATTATTTAGCCTTCCTCCCAAGGCAGAAGTTTGATCCCATTAATGTTAGTACATTACTCTAGGCAATGATCTGCCTTTATGTAAAATCAGTAGTGTTTGCCATAACTACAAAGTTACTACAGCAAGTCCATGCTCCAAAAAAAAGAGGCTCATAAATCAAAAAGATCCTGTATCTCTCATTATTTCAGAAGGCTTTGCATAAGCCAGCATTTCATAGTATTCCTCCTGGTTTCTACTCCAAATTCTGGTGACTTTGCAAGAAAAAAGCCAAGGCCTTATATATGTATGTATTTTGTTGCTTGCTTGTGTGCCTCTCTGCTCAGTAATGTCAGGTCTCTTAGACTAGTACTTGTTCAGTAGTACTCAGGTTAGTACTTGTTATGTTATACAGACCATTGTAAAATCAAGTGCTACACATTACATTTTAAAATTATAATCTTGATTTGGAATCTCTTCTAAAATTGCAGTGAAAAACAAACCATAATATGATTGCCTGGTTTTAAGAAATAGGTGGCTTCTTAGAGTAAAATAAGCTCAGAGCTTAAATGTTTTAGGCAAATTAGCAGGACAAAAATGTCTGTGCACTTCCCCCCGCCCCCCTCTAAGTTCTGTAGATAGTCTGAAACAACTTTTCTCAGAAAGGTCAAACATTATAGAAACACAATAAACTGACTACAGAATACTAAAAATAATACTCCATTTTATAGTTAGTCTGTAAGTGTCATATCACAGTATTCTGATATGCTATCACCTTTAATTCAAGACCAAATTTCTAAGAATCATTTAAAGAAACAAAGAAAAGGTTCCCAAGTACCTTTTCAGTCTTTTCCTGTGAACCTTCCAGTTCTGAAGGGATGTGAGGATAAAACATTGACCCAGTAAATCACAGTTCCATCAAGGAAACCCTCATCATTCCCTCACTGCTCATGGCTGTCTAAGAAATAACTCTGTACATGCCTCTCTCTCCTGCCCATGGTTCTTTTAATGAAAAGCAGTGGTTTAAAACACAGTGCAATTTTCTTCCTCTGCACTTCAAGCTCCCGAAGGCAGAATACGAGATTACAAGTTTAGTGATACAAATTTTGGAAGCCCCTTTTAGCTACTTAGAAACATTTCCCAAGTTGCATGAGGTAAAGTTAATCAGTTTTCCTGGTATCTTGAAGAAAAGCAGTATCAAGCTCTGTCACCACCAACTCCCTGCCTCTTGTACAGTAAAACCACCTGTAATGTCATCCTCAAATTAGGCCAAGGGCTGTATTTTACATTACAAAAAAACTCCTGCACATCACACAAGGCATCCAGCTTGAGAACAAATGTTTGCCAATGCATTCAGTGCAACACGGCTGAGAACCCAAACGTGACACTGAGAAATTAAATATTTCGGGAGTAGGATGATATTAAAGTAACTGATAAGTTTCCAAATATTATTTTCAAATGTATGATTACAACTACAGCAATAAGCCTAAAATCACATTTCTATTTAGAAAGATGTTTCCTTAAAATCTCTTAAAAAGTAATGGAAATTTTGCTTCAAACAAACTTCCCTTCGCTAACATTTCACAAAAACATTTTTTTGTGTCCCTTGCTGCTACCATGTTTCAGTGTCTTTATTTTGGCCTTCTTTAATATGTCCACTAGGAGTATTAGGCCAAATTATGTATCCTTAACCAAGTAAGATGCAAATTAAGATAAAAACTTCAAAACTTGACCACAAACATTTCCAAATAAGTTAATGTTAGAAAAGTTTCATCTAAGCCAACAACAGCTTCTTCTGAAGCATGGAGATTTCTCCAATTTTCTCCACACCCCATGAGTGTCCCAGGTGATGAAAGTGAAACACAGAAAGTGTCAAGTTATTATGCTAGGAACAAGTTCAGTATTCAAGTACAGTGAGTTCCAAGTATTTAGACAAGAAGAAGAAACATCCTGGGAAAATTAAACCTGTAAAATCATCAACTCAGTCATCACCATCCAAAATAACATCAGGCTACAAAAAAACTTGGTAAGTTTTGAACACACACAGAAGTCAAAGCCTCTTTTTTTGTTTTTAATAGGAAGTGCCCTGCTAAGACAAAACAGCTCTTTTTTTTTTTTTTTTTTTTTTTAATATGGCACAAGCGAAACTGAACCCTGACGGGCACAGAGCGGGTTCAGCCCCGGAGCGGGTTCAGCCCCGGAGCGGGGTTAAAGCCCCGGAGCGGGTTCAAACCCCGGAGCGGGTTCAGGCCCCGGAGCGGGTTCAAACCCCGGAGCGGGGTTAAAGCCCCGGAGCGGGTTCAAACCCCGGAGCGGGGTTAAAGCCCCGGAGCGGGGTTAAAGCCCCGGAGCGGGTTCAAACCCCGGAGCGGGGTTAAAGCCCCGGAGCGGGATCAGGCTCTCGCCTCGGC
>JAYRBT010000028.1:6476932-6514404 GCA_036023395.1 Myiotriccus ornatus | reverse complement strand
CCGGAGCGGGTTCAAACCCCGGAGCGGGGTTAAAGCCCCGGAGCGGGGTTAAAGCCCCGGAGCGGGGTTAAAGCCCCAGAGCGGGTTCAGGCCCCGGAGCGGGTTAAAGCCCCGGAGCGGGTTAAAGCCCCGGAGCGGGTTCAGGCCCCGGAGCGGGTTCAGGCCCCGGAGCGGGTTCAGGCCCGGAGCGGGTTCAGGCCCCGGAGCGGGTTCAAACCCCGGAGCGGGGTTAAAGCCCCGGAGCGGGGTTAAAGCCCCGGAGCGGGGTTAAAGCCCCGGAGCGGGTTCAGGCTCTCGCCTCGGCCCCGAGGGTGCGGTGCGCGCCTGCGGCCGGCAGGGGGCGTCATTGCTCGCAGGAAGGCAGCTCGGCCCGAGCGGCCCCGGAGCTGCCGCAGGAGCGGCCTCGGGATGCACCGGGATCCACCGCTCCCGATGCACCGCTCCCCATCCACCGCTCCCGCGGACCCCGCTTCTCTCCTCCGCCCCGCACCCTCCGCCGGCGGTGGGGGAAACTCCCCGCCACCCCCGACACCGGCGGCCCCGCCCTGGTGGCACCCGGGGCACGAGGCCGCGCGGGACCCGCGGGCACCGCTCCGCCCTGGCAGGGGCGGGCGAAGCGACGGCCCCCTCCCCCCCCAAATACTCACCATATTGACTTCCGAGACCATATCTATACTGGCAATGTCTATGTTCATGCCCACAGCCACTGGGGGACCTGCAAACCGACAAGATGGTCCGCAATGTGATCTCTATGAACTTAACTCATTCTTACCAGAGTTCGCTGGGCGAAGGCAGCGTACACATGAAACGGCGTTTAAGCATAACCAGGAAGTCAGGACGAAGGCAAGAGGTGCTCCCCAGTCCTTCCCGCCCCTCCGGCAGGCCGCTGGTCCCGCGGGACCGAGCCGCGCCCGGGCTCGCCCCCCCCGCGGGACCGAGCCGCGCCCGGGCTCGCCCCCCGCGCCCCCGCAGCCCCACGGTGCTTTATGTAACCGGCACACACGTGCTGGCACCGGGGCCCCGCTCCGCTCCCTACCCGGCCGCCGCCCGCCCGACACCCCAGCCCCGCGCCCGGGAACGGCGGCCACCGAGCCTCGGGGAAGGGATGGGGGGGACAAGGGACCACCGACAGCGAACACGTCCGAAATAACCAAATTAGTTCGAAGCAGGAGCACGCAGGGGGTTAAATGACATTTTTGTATCAGTGAACAGCACATCTTCTACTCAAAAATAGTAACTGTGATTACAGGCATATTAAGCTGAAAGGAACAAAGGTTGGGTAAACTTAAGAGAAATTTGCATCTCGATAAAACCAGTTAAACGAGGGTTTAATTACGGGTTAATAAAGTATCACCCCACACACACAAAATGAGGGACCGATTACGAATGTGCAAGTGATTTAAGGGATCGCATTAAGAGCATCCTGTGCTAAGAAAATTGAGAAACAATGGGTTTAACTTTGGATCAGCTTAAGAAAATGGCAACACCCCACCACCACCAAGCAACAGCACCCACCACACGTCTGAAACCCCCCCACACCAAAGGTACACAGCCCGGATATGCAACCTCCCTTATTCAAAAGCAGTCCAATTACCTCCAAAATCTGGCCTCAAGCGAATATCATAGCCCTTCAGCAGTCTATCCACGGTCTCTTTTACCAGTGACATATTACTAGGGTCATTGACACTAAAGAAGAAAAAAGAACAATACTACATTATTCCTGATTTCTCAGCCCCCAGCTGTACAGTCCTCTCAGCAGCAGCACGCACTGCAATTCAAAGTAAAGGAAAAGAGATACCTTCATCGCTTACCTCTGTGCGCACACCACGGCTATTATTAAAGGGAATGACCAAATCCCAAAGTAACCCTTTCTCCGGACTCTCAGCATCCCTTTAGCTTTTGATATGATTTAGGGTTTCAGTGAAGAGAAGAAGAGATCCAACTTATTCTGGCCAGTGCAGTAATTCTAATGTGAAGCGCATGCGCACGGCGTACCACAACATCAAAAGGAGCAGTGGTTGCTGCTGGAGATGGAGCAAATTTCCTTGCCAAAAAAAAAAAAAAAAAAAAAATTAAGGGGGAAGAAGGAAAGGCATTATTGAAAAAAAAAAAAAAAAAACCACAACAAAATAAACTCATCCACAGGAGGATCCGGTATTTTTTGTTGTCCTTTTTGTTAGTATAGAATATAAATCAGTGCAAGAAGAGAAGTTTCAGGAGTTGCAGGGTACGGAGGCTTTGCAATCTAGTTTAAGGAGGTGGGAGGGCCGGACGGACTCGGTTTAGGCAGAGAGAGAATAGGTTAAAAGGGGGAATGCACAGCGTACGTATGGGGGCAGTTTAACTTTTTGGTCCCTGGAAAGAACCTCCTGAAGCGAGGAAGGTGCGGGCAAAGGAGCCGGCGCTGGCAACGGGGGCGGGCGGGGGGGAGAAGGGGAGATGGGCGCCTACAGTATATCTCATGGAGAAAAAAAATGATGACGAATAGTTTCTTGTAAGAGAGGATTAGACTGTTTCTTCCCTTACTGTGATGGCAGGTGCTATTCCAGGAGCAGAGGCGCTGGGGACTGAGGGGGTCGCCGGTGCCACCGCGGCTCCCGCGGGTTATTGGCTGGTACCTGAGGGGCGGGCGCGGAGCCCCCCCGGCCCCGCTCCCCCCGGCGCCTTTGCCACATACTGACCGATATTTAACCCGGGGATGCAAGTTCTTCAGGGACAGCGAAACCTGCCCACGGAACTGGGGGAGGGAGGGGAGCCGAGGGGAAGAAAACCACCACCCTAGAAGGCTTTCAGTGACCATCCAGACTCGGTGTAGGTGCATAAGGCCACTTACCTTAGCGGGTAAAACACCCAAGCTCTTCAAACGCAGCGTGTGATCCAGTTAATGCCTCGGAAGAAATGGGCGACGAGCGGAAAGCTGATCTGGGGATGCTTTGAGTGACATTTAAATCGTGAGCAGAAAAAAAGAAAGGAGAAGGGGAAAACCAGACTCACGGAAAACAACAAACACCGGAGCTAAATTATTCCTCTCAAATGTGCTTTGTGCTCGTCGCTCTTTACACCACCTCCTCCTCACGCACACAGCCGCCGGCCCCGCGGATCTGTGCTGCTCCACCGAGCGGATCTGGGCGGGCACCGTCCTCGACCGGCCCGGGTGCGCGGACAGGGGACTGGGAACACTTAGAGCGTCAATTAACGAAAGAAACATTTAACTCGCTGCAGGAGGGTGGAGGACCGGGGGGGGAGGGGGGGAACACAAAAGAACCCCCAAGAGAAAACGGCGGGTGGTGGGAGAGGGAGAAGCGTGATGGTGTTGTCCAGCGGGCGAGGTGGGCTGGGGAGCCCGGTACCGCTTGGTGACGGCGCAGGGTGAGGCGCTCCGGAGCTCCCTACCCTGCGCCTCCCGCACCCGCGGAAAGTGGCGGGGCCGCCCCTGAAGGCAGGGGTGCCCGGCCCGGCCCCTGTCCACACTCGGACCAGCTGCCGGAGCGCCGGCGGCCCAGGGCGGGGGGGCTGTGCGGACGGACGGGGCGGCGGCCCCCGGGGAAGGGCTGAGGGAAGGCGGGGGGTGAAGCCTCACCTGGGGGCGGAGAGGGGGGAGCGTTGCACCCGAGAGACGGCGGAGCTGCTAAAAGGAAGGAACAGCCAAACCCTGGCGAAGCCGGCAGCCCGGAAAGCTGGCAGCCATTTAACACGGCCCCGGCAGAGCCGTGGCTGGAGCGCTCGGCAGCGGGGGAGCCCCGCAGCTCCACCCGCAGCGGGGGAGCCCCGCAGCTCCACCCGCAGCGCAGCCCCGGCCCCCGCGCGGCCCCGTCCGGCAGCGGCAGCGCCGGCAGAGCCGCCTCTCTGCCCCGGGCAGCGCTCGGACCGCCCCGCTGTGCCTTCGAGCTCCACACAGCACCTGCTTGGGCTTTTCTTAACGGCAACGAACATCCAAACGCATCTTTTGGGGGGCTGGGAGCAATTCGTCAAGACGTATTTTTACCGCCTTCTCCTGTTTGTCACAACTGGAATTACACGAAGTGAGAAAATACACTTTTCCAGCTGAAATTGCCAAGCGTGTGTGTGTGATAAATGTGTCTCATTCTTGTATTCACAAGAAAAAAAGACCAACACGTTGAGGAACGTTTAAGGAATTTTAAAACCGCAACCCCGACAACCCCCACCTCGTGTTTCAGCTTTGTTCCGTGGCCGGTGTTCCAGAGCCGCTCTCCCTGTTCAGCAGCGGAGGTTTCTGTTCTCACACAGCCAGGCTGCCTCACTGCCAAACCTCTTGAAATTTAGCCCTGAAAGGAAGATGGTGGATATGCTGTGCAGTGAATCATTTTACTTTAGATCTGTAATAGGCACCTTTTTCCTTCTGCAATCATATGATAAGAGCAGGAGGTCTCAAGATAAAACACTTGAATCCTGCCCTGTGAAATTCACCTGCAAATGCTAACTTGGGAGTACAGTTGGCACTCCTTATTTCTGAGCCTCTGTTATTAATTGCCATTACAGCACAGAAATGTGTCATTCACCACATCTGATTATGAACAAGATATCAACATGAACCTGATGCTGAAGGCTGGTAATATTCAGTGTTGCACTGACAGGAAGTTTTGATTTACATGTCAACTCAAAGTCAGGGGCAGAAAAGTCCCACATTTTCATTAAATGTTAAAACAGTACACAAAAAGAATCCAAGCTATGCCAAAATATCTAGCATTTGTTCTTTACTCTGGTGTATGCACTAATACTCAGGGAGCACTTGTTCTGGGCCCAGAGCACCACTGTGCCATGTGTAGTGAAACCTGCTCTGTCTGGCTCTTCCAGCAAAAAGGAACTGAATATATCTCAAATGAATTCAATACAAGTGGATATTACTGTGCATTATGTGTGGAAAATTAAAGTATATCCTTGGGTTTGGGACATGTAAAGAACTACTGAACCGTGTTTGGGATAATCTGCATAACTTATTACGGCTGTAAGTGCACCACTATATAAACGGGTCTATGGCAGTAACACTGTCCTAGCACCATTCCAGGCTCTGTGTGCCCAGACCAGCCTATGACACAACATCATTATATATTGACAGAATTACAAAGTCATGCAATACCTTGCGTTTTGCAAAGGTTTTCATACTTTTTCATACTATGCACTTCTGACATTACCACTCTTTCTCTGACCACAGGGTTCTGGTCTGTCTCTGCCATTTAAAATTTCTTATAACCTTTAAAATCTCCCATTTATTTTAAGCAACTTGTCAAAGAAATCGTTCCCCTCTCCTTCTCACTTGTGTCTGTGTGTTTGATTGAAAAGTAGAGGAAGTAGCTAGTGTGAACAAGACTTTGGGTGTCTTACAATGGGCAAATAACCTGGTTCCCAGCTGGATATGGTACTTGTAGCTCTAAAAATATCTCATTTAGACTACAAGTACTGTAGTCTCACAGAGAAGCCAGCAAAGATGGTCATATTTTAAACAGCAATTGCAGATTATTTTGATTCTTAGCTTTCAAGACTGAAGAGTGCAAAAAACCAGCCCCCAAGGTGAAATCCTCTATGCAAATGGCTTCCAGCCCTTGCTGGGCAGTGTGAGACACTATGAAAGAAATGGGCTCTAATGGAACATTGTACTTCACTTGTCAGCCCTTGACTGTGGGAGTATTTTCCTGTCACCACGAGTAATATCCCAGGCCATATGCTAAGAATTCCAAAGGATTTTCAGATAGCTTTCTGTAAATTTATAGATTAATGAAAAATAAGCTTTCAGAGGGAGTAAGAATTTCAATATAGGTTCTCAAGTGATCCAATCACTCCAGTCAGTAGAGACAGAAGAGATGGTGATTGATGGCAGCTCAAGAACGGTAGCCCTGTATCGCAAGTAATGTGACTAACAAGTGCAAAATTCCACTTAAAAAAAAAAATTCTTTTCACTGCACCTGAACAGGCTGGTATGAATACAGTTCTATGAAAGTGATGTTTCCAGAGCTTTTGAGCATTTGGATGAGGTGCAGTAGTACAGAAACACTCAGGTAAAAGTTGATTCCAGGTATCAGATAAGATATAATTCTCTGATTTACAGAAGACTGTTAATAATAAAATATTTTGATACATTATGTCAATTTCCAACTCCTGTAAAGCCATAAATTCATGTAAAAGAACACAAAATATAGTCAACCCTCGTAGAAACTTTCCAAACAAGGTTTCAGTATACTTTATCTTGTTTCACTTGTCATTTTAGGTCTTCAGATCTAAGGTGTCCCAGTCCATGCATCACACAGCATCCCATTAGCAATCAGCCTGTCAGCATAAAGATCCCTGTTACATCACATACACAGAAAAATTATTCATGCAGTGTATCTGATTCTGCTTTTCATGGGCAGTGGAATTCACTTCTGCATAGTGACAGTCTTCTGGGATTTAGAGATTGACATCAACTTCAGCTCCCATATATATGAAAGAATCCAAATTAGCAAATTTATTGACAAAAGCAATAGTGGATGACCTGCCAGTTATACTGCTCTTGGCCCTTAAAAAACTATGAAATTAATAGTATTGTACAGAAACTGATTCTGATAAGTTGCTTAGGAATCAAGTACTACTTGATACAAGCATGAGCTTCACTTAATTGTAAGAGAAGAGCAAATGGGAGGGGCAATTAATAATCACTTACTGGTTTGCATAATTATGTAGGATTTGATTTGCTGGAGCTCCTACTTCTGTAACTCACTGCATGCAGCTCCACAGGGTTACAGACACTATAAGGGAAAACTTCCCCCAGTTCATGACCCAGGCTATGCTTTATGAGTCAAAGACCTGCTATATCCTTTAACAAAAATCTTTTGTGTAGCTTGAGATCAGCAGATCTTAGATGGAAGTCTTTTAATGTGAAATTGAATAACAGGTTAAAAAAAAAAAGTAAAAAGTTGTGCAAGACATCCCCAAGTGCTTTGATTGCAGACAATTGTCAGCAACTCAGTGGGGACCAGAGTGAAACACAAAATGCCTGGCACCTGGAATTACGATGGATTGAGATCTACAGTCCTCTTATCAAATTATGAAAGCACCACAGAAAGCCCTATTTCCTTCAAAGTGGTAGAATAAATTAGTTTAAGAGCTATATAGACAGCATTTTAATTCCTCAGTTTTAGCTACACTGGCACTTAGATAGTTGGAAATATCTGCAGTATACACACCGTTTGATAGGAAGGCAGGGCAGAATGAGGGATTGCATAGAGTAAGGATACTAAAACACTTAAAAGACAGCAAGAAATGCCCACCAAGATTATGTCACTCTGTGTCTAAATCTCCTCCATGCTGTTTGTGTAAGATTCAGCCCTGAAAGAGATTGCAAAAAGCTGTTATTAAATTAATGGAGTGGCATTTGTCTGCATCAGCTGATTGCAGGATTTGATCTTCCTTCCTAAGCTCTCTTGGACAGAGAGTTGGTTTCCTAAATTTTTTACACTGGGTGTAATACATTCCAAAATGGTGCTGTAAAAAAATATCTGAGGGTTCTAAAACTGTTAGGTTGGAAGCTTTTGATAAAAAAAAATGTTTTGTTTTTAAAGCCATGTAGCTTCCAACATCAGTCCTGGGATTGGTATAGCTGTCTGCAAGTTTTAAGATAAAAATGGAAATCTACCTAATTTGAGCTGGAGATTTCTTTAGTTGGAAGGACTTCACTTCTTCAGAAAACTCTTTCTCCTCATTACCAACACCTTGAACAGGTGAGGGGACAATAGGGGGACAATTCAATAGAAAGAATTTAAGGAGAAGTACTATCGGATATAAGCAGTACTCAAACTGCTCTCCAGGCAGACGTTTTCAGTAAGAGCTGGAGTATACACGTCTGTATCTTACTGTAAAACAGATTCCAGTCATCCTTTTGTTGGTGTTCAAGAATGAGAGATGAAACTCTTTCTTCAAATGTGTAGTGCTATTACTTCAGGCCTTCTTCCAGACCAGAAAAAACATAGTGCTCTTCACTGTCTTTCACCTTCTTTCAAGCACATCCCAAATGTGCTTGTGTCAATAATCCTATTCTTTACTTGCTGTCCTAAACCCTCAACTAGTCCTGGTGAGGAGGATATGTTCCCCAGTGCTGCAGTAAGCAGAAATACATGTTTTGTAGCACGTTTTGCCCCTGACTGATCCTTTTACCTTTTGGCCAAATGTTTAATGGAATTGATCCTTGTTTAACATGTGATCTGCCTCTATTTACAATGCTAGAAGGTAGAAACCTCACTGACAGATGTTTCTGTTCAGCAGCAATTACCAAGTCTGAATGGCACAGTTTTACTGAGTTGAGAATGTTTTCAAAGAGCTGCATTTTGCATTTCTGCACCCTCCACAGAAAGAGAATTGTTACTTAAAGGGTGTAGCATGGACACGGAGTGAGGGCCAGTCAAAGTGGCAAAGGCACCTGTCCAGCCCATTCAAAACCAGTTTCTGCTTACCACAGAGAACACTTACCCTTTGTGGGTATGTATGCATCAAAACACATCTAAAGAAGTGCAGAACAGGTAAGATCAGATGAGTGAATGATATACAAAAGTGAAATTTGACATTGGAAAATAAAATTAGCTTAGCATAGAACACACAGTTGCAGATCCTAGAGGAAATTATGGTAATCCTGGGAAAATCAGAATGCCAGGACAGGAAAAAAACAAAGCAAAACACTCAAACCAACAACAAAAGTACTTGTGGAATAACCCCTCTCAAGAAACTATACACAGGACAAAAACTAGTAATATTGTCACTACTTACCATTGCATTCAAGGATGTCTCTAAAATACTTCAGTGTTGCTGTGGATGGTTATCTTTCATCCAGCTATGACCTGAAAGAGACGTCATTCATGCAAAGTGGTCAGTTTTACAGTATTGCTGTGCCAGGTTCACAGATGAGGTAGATGAAGCACACTCTGGCTAAGCACCCAGTTCCTACTGAAATTAATGGCAAAATCCACATTCAGCACAGGAACAGTAACACCATGGCCCATCATACAAAGCATTAAATGTCAGAAAACTGGAAGAGGCCCAAGAGTCATGATTATTTAACAACTTCTTACCAATCTGGTCTCTACCATATTTCCAGGGAAATTAAAAAGAAATACTTTGGAATTTTTATCTAATGATGAAAATAAAAACATCCTCACGTTTTTACATTTTTTGAAGCTACAGCTTTCAAAATAGAGGATGTGTCTTACTGTGGAGAGGTCAGTCTGGTACAGGTATGTTCTGTCCTCAAGCAGTGGTAGAGGAGCTCAGAGAGGGTTTGAAGCCATTCTGAATTTGAGTGACCTTCTCCCTAATGCCTGGGGACACACCATATCTGTTCCCCACAGGCCAGCACAAGGTTACTTTAACGACTAGTACTGATCACTTTTCCAGACATGGACAGTTCAGTGAAATCTTAAACAGGGCAATAAAAGAGCCACTTTGAAGAACTCTTTCGAGTTTGACCAGCATCTTCCCAGCATTAGTCCCTATTCTGACATCTTACACTTAGTCAAAAATACAGTTGACACCGTCACAACTTATTTTTAAAGCTTTGGATAAGAGTTCTCTTTTCAGGACAAGGCTGATGGATGTTGCTGTCATTCACTTCCAGTTTTTTTCTTTCCTGAACCCAGCACTTTTCTGATGATGCTGTATGAAGCCATATCCCACAGGGGAACATGCCATATGCACAGGAGATTTGTCCATTACTGCCATGCATAATTCTGCAAGAATGACATCTTTTTTCCTTAAGGTTATTACAATGTAAAAGTTTATGATGATTCTAATTTATACTGCCTCTACAATCAACATAGTTCTTTCACCATTTCTACACTTCAGACTTGGTTTTGAGGAAAAAAGCCCTAACAACTACCTTCCATTTCCTTTTTCTACTTCTTCACTTTCAAACATTCTCGTAATAAATTTATTTGCCTCAACAAGCTTCTCTTTTGCGTGGAAGGAAAGCACTCCAGTGTCATTCTTTTGAATCTCCTCACTAGTAACCCTGTCTTTCTTTTCTGAAAAGGATTTTCAAATTCTCATTCCCACAGCCAGTAACTGAGCAGATAAATGGTAAACACTATAATAAATCCTTTTGAAATAGATGCATTAGTACAAGAAATAAATAACAACATCTGCAAACAGGAGAAGATTTATGGTCAGCTTCACAGGGTTTAGGGAAAAGTTTACACTTCTGAAACATAACAAGATATTTTCAGCCAATAACAAAAGACACAAATACATAAACAGAAATCGGGGTCTGTGTAAACATTTGGGAATACATAGTGTGTTTTTATGGTATATACAAAGTTTGAGGGGCAGGTACCATGAATCCTGAAAAGAAACATGCAAATTTGAAGTCAAAGGTTGTTTATTAATGTTACCTGCAGCCCTTCTTTGCATTGCCCTGATGACAGTGACTCTGTTAATGCCCACATGTATCCAGTCCAGCAGCACAGGATTTTGAAGGTCACAGCAGGTTATGTTACCTTTTCCCACCGCACTGAATTTGTGGCTTAGTGTCAGTGTGACATGAGAAGTGTATCGTGCCTGTCTTCCCCACCCCAAAAATGCTGCCTTTTTTTCCCCTTCCCTAGATGGGCACTGGACTGGGACATTGGATTTCTGTTCCTGGGCACCTGAGAGATAATTCTTACAATAAGATGGTCTTTTTGGGCCAATTTAGAGCCATTTCCAAGAAAACAATGTTTTATATGTGAGTCCTGTGTCAGAATCTAGATAAGTCCACACTACAAGACAGTGTGACCCAGAGTGGAGAACACCCATATAGTTGAGTGTTTGCTGGTCTTTGGAGAGATTAGAACAATCTCTAACAAAGTTTGTTAGGACAACTATCATACCAAGTATAAATGAACTGTATGTCACATCACAACAGAAATTAGAAAGACAGTTTTGAAAGTAATAGATAATTGCATCTTGAATCAGCTCGTTCTGAAGCACAGAAGAGAAAAGGCTATTCCTGACTTTGCCTTTAGTAATTTTCTGAAATCATTCCTGTAAATATGATTGACCTGGTAAAGAAAAAAACCCTTAATATAATTAAATTTGACATTTTTTGTAAGATCAAACTAAGCAGTAGTTTGCAACAACGAAATTCAGGAGCCAGATTCTGTTCAAATGAGTGGGCTATAGCAGTTTGAAAGATCATGAAGTAAAAAGAATAGAGAACTAAAATCCATAGGAAGCAGCCTGGACACCATACTGTTAGACAGACAGGGGAGAGCTCTGAAAACTCTTGTTTATCAAATCAGCGAAAATGCAGTGAACAGAGCAGGTACTGAAGGAGTTTAAATGTAAAGTTTGTAGGTCTTCCAGCCACTTTTTTAGAATGGAACTCAAATTATGGCAGCAAGTAAAATTCTAAACAATGGCTGCCTAAGAGGCTACAATTCCAATATGACTGCCAAAAATAAGAATAAAATGCTGTACAGAACAAACTTCAGAGGCTTAGCAGAATGCATGTGGGATGTCAGTACCCCCAGAGATCTTTCAGTGAGACAAACTTTTCTACTTAGCTCTTTAGACATAGTGAATACAAGAAACTCACACAGAGCAGTGAAGTACAGGCATTCCCGAAGATACAGGTATCAAAATTCTAAGCAGCAGATATAGTAAGAAGACTGAAGTAATGCATTGCCTCTGAATTTGTACCTTTCAAAAACACATCTACACTCCTGTATCCTTGGAGGGGCTTCCTGTGGAATTATATTTAGCCCAGGTATCAGGAGCTCAGCTCCAGCAGTGTGGGACTCAGCAGGCACGGATGAGTCCGGCTTCCCAGAGAGCCTTGCAGGCCAGGCTCAGCCCTGCGCTGCTGGGTCGGTGCTGGCATCTGAAGCTCACCCCAGCCTAAAGAGTTACCTTCCTCCTGTCCCTGCACTGCAAAGCCCCTGCAAAGAGCTGCGTTTTGCCTTTGTTTGCAGGTTCAATGTGCTCGAAAACAAGACACCAGGCATTTAGGGGTGAACAGATACACACATACTGTGCTACCTCATCTCTTAATTACATCTCTCTTTATGTATCTACAGAGAATTTATACCTATATCATCTCAACTGGCTTTTCCCTTGCTTTGCTTCAGCCGAAAGTTTTATGTTATGCACAAAACAACTGAATCATGAATAACAAAAGCATGTTACTTAATTCTTTTAGTGGAGACTAGCAATTACTGTATACTGGCTGTTCAAGGGTGTTATTTTTGTAAACAAGAAAGAAACTAAATGAACATAGAATTTATCATTAGGAAATGGTCTCGTGTTCAATTAATACACATTCAAGAGAGCCCCATATGCATGTGCTCCAGTCGGTGAAGTACTGCAGGAAAATAGGAAGAGCTCTCCCAGGGTGCAGCACACCCTGCTTTCTCTGCCATATGCCTTCTAAATATGTTCCTCTGTGTCACCACACTCACAAAGCAACTTGCTGAGTCTCAGCAAATTGATTCTGATACATTCAAAACGTACAATTCCTAAGGAATAGGTTTTGGTTATTAAAAAAAGAAACCATCAAACCGAACAAACAAAGAGAAACACCCTTATAAAAGTGATAAGTACATTCTGGCAACAGATATATACTTTCAAAATCTGGAATAATTTCATCTTTCCAAACTATGGCCTCAACAAGGTACTGAAAAACAAAGCTCAAAAAAACTCCATGGTGTATGAAACAGTAACATTGATCTGGTTTAGGTAGTACAGACAAGAGTAATAAATATAAAGAAAGAATGACATAAATTCAGGGAAACCATGAACTGTTTTGAGGTTAGTCTAAATGTGTATTTTAAAAAAATGTGAATTTTCAAGAGAAACCTGTAATATATCACCCTTTCTTTTTTTCTTTTTTTTTCTTTTCCCCTTTTTTTTTTTTCTTTTGGTGTAAAGCTAGAGGAAGCTTAAGGAGTTCAAATAATTAATAACCTACTGATAAAACACAGATTTTAAATAATATACTAAAATTTACATTTATGGTGTCATTTTTTAACACTGTGCCATGAAGTTGTACAACAAATGGGATAGGAAGCTTTCCTCCTGAAGAGACTTTTAAGGGCCCTCTAAATAGTCACAGAATAAAGAACCATTAATAAAGAGGAGATGGGGATGTAAAAGATAGGGAAAGAAGAATTAAGTGATTTATATAAAATTCAAAGTATATTAACACATTTTTGGGGGGGAAAGAATGTTATAAGAAATAATAAAGATGAACGGAGGTGAAGTAAGGTTGGATGAAGGCAAAATAGTAATAAACTAGCATCTACAGGTGATAACTAAGATTAGAAATTCAGGAGTTGAAACATTAGCAGTTACTATTAGAAACTCTTTCATAACTAGAGAGGTATCAGTTGATTGGAAACCAGTGATTTGTTTCAGTACTTAGAACAGCTTTCTTAAAATTATTTAAAATAGCTACACATCTGCAAGTTCTGCATATCTTTACTGTGGGCTTTAGAAACACAATTTTCAGCTTGTGTGTTGTTTATTTGCTTCCTAGAGCTAAAATTAGTAGGAACCCTTTTCCCAACAACTTGGGAACCTGAATTTCTAACTACACAGCCCATGGACCCTGAGAACCGCTTGGATTTGGAGAAATTAAAATGTCCTGGTGCTTAGAATTGCTTTGCCCAGCCCCGAATCCCAGAATAATTTGGTTTGTTTTATCTTTAGCAGTCGCTTACATCCTAAGTACTAACTGTCCTGAAAAGTGCTCTTAGAACCAGTTCCATGAACTGGCAAATTTCTTTGAGTCCAGTGGGCAGAAATAAAGGGAAAAAAAAGAAAGAGTGTGTACAAATGTTTGATGTTATTTAAGAAGCAGACTTGGAATAAACATAGTCATATGACTGCACATTATGTGATGTGATAAATACTTCTTTTACAACATGAAACAATTCATTTTTAATACAGAACCCTTTTCCAAATAGCTGTTTCAAAATATGAGGAGAAAAGTCCATCTACAAATAAGATGGATAAATCAGGGAAGTGGTAAATATTTGTGGGGTGGATATAATTTATTTCCACTGTGCTCCAGAGAATCCATCAAAATCTATCACATACAATGCTGAAAAGATGTGATCTATGTTAAGAAGATTTTAGTGCTTAGAAGACTCAGTATAAATCTTTTTGCAAAGTAAGGCAAAAGCTAAACATTGCATGTTATGGTAAAAGCACTCTGAGGAGGATTTCAGCTAAAACTTGACAGTGACTCCTGCCATGACATCATAACTCTTAGAAATGAATCATGTCCATGTTAAGAAATTCAACCATGTTACAAATCACAGAGAAATGGAACTTAGTGTATGTTCATAACACCTCACATATGGTGCAACACATTTTATTTATCTTGACTTAAATTCTAAACCAACAAGGCCTTAGTTATAAAATAATATATAATAATGAAATATTCAGCGACCAGTGATGGCATCAGCAATATAGGGGGTTGCTGGAGAATTACTTTTTCCGTCTTCGAAGAGTAGCTTTCTGTTCCTCAGAAAAATGCATAATTAGACATTTGAATCTGAGGCTTTTATTGTGCATATATAGATAAATCTGCTGAATACTACACTCCTTTCAGTAAGTCTCCACCTATACTCGTTGGGTTTTACCTTGCTGTCTTTGGCATCAGTAGGTCCCTGGCCTTAGGACTGGTCTATTCTTCATACTCAAAATTTCCAAAGTAACAAAAATTCTCATTCAAACCTTTTCAAGAAAGCTGTCACCTTCAACAACAGAAAATAATGTAAAATATCTCTCACTAAACTGTTCAAAGAGACTGGTATTTAAAGACTTTTTTTTAGATAAAAAAGCTGTATTATGTGCAAGGTATTTGCACACTCAGATTGTATTCCAGTTATTCCATGACAACACTAACCCTTTGTGTCTAATTTTTTCTTCCTCAAAATTCTGTTTAATTTTATCTATGCAGGTGTCTCCCTGGCTATTCCCACTAAAAGATCTTTTTGAGACCATTTTGAAAATGCAGCCACTAATGAGAGAGATGATTAAGAGGCCTAGGAGTTTGCTATTAGCATATGGAAAAGTGAAACAGTTTCCATGTGCATACCTATTTTTATCTCTTTCTTTCTTCTCCTGCCCTTAAAGTAGAACCATTCCATTAGATCACCTGCCTTCTGAAGGCACTGGAAAAGCAGTCTAAAGTGGGAAGCATCCTGTGATTGCTGAGGGAGCTGGCTGGGGAAGTAGTGGCTCATCTGCACATTATCTTTGTGCTACTGTCTATCATAGAATGAGCAGCATAGTTGTGTTAACTGACACCTTTGAATTTAAATTAGTATCGTTTTTGTCAAATTGTTTGATGATATTTCAACACTGCATGTAGATAAAGATGTGTACAAAGATGTCACATATTAGTAAGTACAGTAAGTACATTTACTGCTAAGTGTTATATGTTAAGAATCTCCTCCAAGTTCATCCATTTAGCTTTTGGCTCTGAGCCTATCACAAATAAAATGCATTTGACAATTGCTTGTGAATATTCAGTGCAGTACATCAGGCTTAATCTTCAGCCTCTAAGGTTGAATCTGCTAACAGTTTCTTATTAAGCACAAGACAAAAAAAAGTAAATAAATCCATCTTCCATTGGGCTCCTGCACTTTAATTTTTTCTTTTTTTACTGACAAAGGCTGTCCACTGCATTGGAGAATGAACAGATTCGATAGTAGTGACAATCTAAAATTTCAAATAAGGTTAATTTGGATTCAATTTAGAGAAGACATTAATTATTCATCAACAGCAAAATTACAACCATTTCCAAAACAACAGGCAGACCAAAACACCCAAATTCTGAAGTACTTGCTTTGAATTTCTTGTCTTTAGGTTGACCCCAGCAAAAAGTCACCACTGCTTGCCCTATCTTATATGTTGTCTCCTTATTAAAAGGGAAGAAACAGACCAAGCTCTGATAAATTATCTGCAGATGGCCTCTTTCAGGGGGCTCCGGGAATATCCAGCAATGGATGAAGGAACTGTCTCGACTCCCTCTCTGGTTACAGCTTGGCCATGCCTGAGTCAGGCAGAGACATCCCCAAACCACAGCTCAGCACCACCATCACACCAATTGCAGCCAGAAGAGCTACAAGAACTTTGAGAAGTTTGAACTGTGTAGCTTTCCTACATCCTACGAAACAATGCCTGCTTGTTACTGGAAGTTATGAAATTCAAATTAAAATATCTAAGAGGCTACTAAGCACAAGTAGTTTTATCAGTTTTAAGCCACTGTAGATTATTACTAGTCTGAGTATACCTTTTGAAAGAAAAGCAGGAGAAGGCAGGTATCCTTTTTTTCATTCTCATAACAAATAATAACAAAATAAATTCAAGTTTCTGCATTTATTTTAATAGATTTTAAGAATATATTCAAGAAGTATTTGCACAAGTTGGATCAAATATTTTCTGAACATCAGTCTAGCAGTCAAGTGTGTGTTTTCAGGGACGTAAAAAACCACAAAACAACAAATAACCTCCCCATACAGCAGCCTGACCAACATTGCCTGCCTGGGAGCATGGAGGAGTAATTAGACCAAACAGTACCAAATAGAAAACTACTTCTAGAAAGTCTGGAGGGCTCGATTTTTCTTATATTGCAAATACAATACTCTTGTCCAGACAAATATGTATAACACAGATATACTAAACTGAAAGCAGGCTTCAGAGGGGCTTACAGAAATGTAGGAAAGGAACAGCAAGCAGCTTCTGAACTATTTCAGTATCTGAAATATATGTTACTTAGTATGAAGCAGTAAATAACTTGCCTAATTTCAGGTAAAAGGGAGATAAAACCTTGCTTCATTCCAGAAATTCCACAGTCGAGGGACTGTATTTCCATTTCATTCACCTATTTCCTCTTGAAAAAAAAAAAAAACAAAAAATGCCATATGAAGCCAGTCCCTATATATTTACATTCTAACAACCCCATCAAGATGGGCTACAAGAAGCAGCGCTGCCTTTTCTTACATAAATACAGTCAGGAAAAGATTTAGTTTCCCAGCATGGGGCCTGTAAGCACAAATCAAACACAGGGACATTCATTGGTTTTGGAGTGGGTTTTTCTGTTTTGTTTTGGGGTTTTTTTGTTGTTGGGTTTTGTATCCACCAACAGCTGTTACAGCTGCTCTGTATCCACCAGTTTGTCACAGGGATGTTTCCTGGGATGCAGATCCGAACTGATGCAAGTGTGAGCAGGCTGAGGATTCTGCAGCTGTCTAATGGGGAGCTGACGACTGCAATCAGGCTCAACCTGCCCCTTCCCTCTCTTCCTAAGTCAGCTCATTTTTGCTAACTGGGGGGATGCTAAAGGAGACAATTTCCTAGTCTAGCTGCATATTCAAAACAGCACCTCTTAAGTACTGTTGCATCCTCACTGTTTCACACTTAGCCGTGGGGACTTGTTGCTACAAGCAGAGACCAATATCCTGTGGAATCCTTTGGTAAACAATCCTGCTGGCTGAGAGGTGCCTGGCGCTGAAGCTTTTTATCTGGGGGATCTGTTTCAGTGCTGCCTCACAAATTTTTAACACTTAACATGCACAAGTAAATCTTTGAGTTATGAATAAGGACTGAAAAAGGGGAAAATGTTTAAACTCTCCCTAGGCATATAAGTTTTAAAAAATACTTCCTGATGTCCAGATCCCATTGGTTTTGAAATGAGCTGAGAGCCTAAAATCTTCACAAACTGGCCCCAAGTGAGCTGCCTCAGAGTATAGACTGGGCAGTTCAACTTGAATATGCCCAGTCCTATGCACAAAAGGCACCACAAAACCTTAGGAACAGAGACCAACAGGAACAGAAGTTTATGGAGAAAAGCTGAAGCAAGAGATCAAGAAGCAGTGAGAAGGCAAGTGGAGACTGTGCAGGGGACACGACACAGAAGACCTGGGACAGCCTGGGACCGGTGAGCCCAGGCAGCAGCAGGTCCTGCTGGAACACAATGGCCAAGTTCTCCTGGGACAGGACACCTGGTGCTGCTGTTCTGGGTCAGAACAGGATTGTAAACACTGAGTGGCCACCAGAGAAAGCACTAAATAGCATTCCAGCTTCTTGGGATACCATTAGAGAATTCTCCACAACCATCAGGACTTTAGAGAATTAGAAACATAGAAAAGAGAGGTTATAAATGCAATACTACAAACCAAGCAAAGTTAAATATTTGTTCAATTTGCTAAATTTAACATATAGGAAGACTAGATCTTAAGGGGGCAGGGGGAGTGTGCCAGCAATATTTTATAGCTCTTACAAAGGAGGAAACTTTGTTAGATGGTTGCTATGAAGCTAATGATGTAAATTTAAATAATATTGAATAAAGTTTTCATGAGAAAGAAATACTGAATGGAACAGTGTGAACCTTTACATATAAGAGACAAACTTTCTGGATAGAGGACTAAAAAATCATCAATAAAGTATTATGTAACATAACAGTAACTGAGATACCAAAGTATCAAATATAAATGAAGAACAAGTGAAATAATGTTACATTTGGTGATACATTCTTGATAAAGACTGGGTAACATGAAAGATATACTGGAAATTCTCTTGGACAAGAAACAAACACATAATTGATATTATTGACACTGGGGGTTACTGGAATTGAAATCCTTGATTAGAATCCATCTAAATTAGGAAGCAGGTGGAAATTCAGCACCTGTTTCAGAGGTCCAAGAGCCTCAAAGAACCTCAAAGTCATAGTTATAAATCCATATTTCATACTCTAAAAGCCCAGGAAGGTTCATCCCTGGATTGGCCACAGAATAGTCCTTCAACCCCTCTCTGGAATGGACTGGCCCAGCAACATCAGAACTTCATGATGGAAGACTGGCCGACAATCTTATGCAGCCAGAGTAACAAAACACAGGAAACTGCTATTCTGGACTTTGCTGGTCTTTTAAATATTAACTATCCTACCTCGTTTCTGTCAACAGGAACAAACAGGCAGTACTTCCCATCTCCAGTGCCTGTGAGGGGTCTCCTTCCCTCAAAATAAGGAATCCATTGGCTGGCAAGAAAAACTTAAGAAAAAGAAGATTGCAGAATCGAGGTTTTCTAAAGAGCAGACTATTAAAGTTCCAAATTTATGATAGTACTAGAAAGAGACAACTTCATTTCAGTGACCAGGTGAAGGTGGAAATTGAATTAATAAAAAAAGTGAAGGAGATGGTAATATAAATTAAAAGTTATGAAAGTAATATAAATTAAAAGTTATGAAGCATGGAAAATTGATCAGATAAAGTAGAGATAGTGTCTTTAGCCCAGCAAATCTCGAGATATTTAAGCATAGGCTTAATTTTCAGGTTTGATATGAGGATTAGTGGCACAAAGGACTTTTAATAAGCTCTGTTCTTCATGTTGAAATAAGAAATATCGTCATCTCAATCCACTGTCTCAGTTTAAGTTTAGAATCCTCTCTCAGAAAGTTGGACTGCTAAGATTAAATCAATTATGCAATTTTTTAATTTGTAATAAATTTTGGAGGTTTTTTTTTCATTAAAAGTTTTAACTCCATAGAAAGGAGAAAAAAAATAGGATTATTATATGTATACTACCAAACTATATAATTCATAGCATAGTAATTAGTGATACAATTAAAAAAAGTACAAACAGTAATGCTTTATATGAAAAACAAACAAACTCCCAAGGATAAGTTTTTGCACAGGAAGATGACAAAATAATCTGTTGTCAGTGAACTATTAGAAGGATGCTAAGGAAAACTTATCAAGGATAAACATAATAAAAATCAGAAAACCTTGGGGAAAAAAACCCAAACAAACCCCACAAACAAACAAACAATCTCCCCCCCCACCCCAAACCCACAAACAAAAATCCCTGAAGACACTAAAAGAGAGAAGGCAGAGGAAATCTCCTGTCTCCTAATGTTCATTTTCTAATAAATCATGGAAAACTTGAGTAACTCCAGAAGATTAAAAGAGAGGCAATGTAGTGCTCGTACGAAAAAGGCCAAGAGGGATGAATCAGGTAACCACAGGCCAGATGCCCAACTTCAGCTCTTGGCAACAGAACAGAAAGCTGCTGCAACAGCCTGACAAACTAAAGTATAGAAGAACACTTGATTCCCAGCTAAATGATTTTAGAGACTATTGGTCTGGACTAAAATCTTGATTATATTCTTTCAAAAGATTATCAATTTTTTGATGAAGGTAATCATCTGTACGTAATAAATGTAATTTTTGTGAGACATAAGTACAATTAGTATTGTACTCCATCCATGCAGAAAAAGGCAGCTGGTTGCTCTGGAGGGCCAGCCCTTCCACTCCCGGGGTTTTCTGCTTTAACAGAATTAAAGAGGGATACAGCTCCAGACGAGCCATGAGGTTGGAGCAGCCCTGCAGGTATCAGTGTCTGGTGTCTGTGCTTCACCTATGATTGCTCGGCTGGGGAGAAAAGTTCTAAGAAATAAGACAGAAGTTTGCATTCATTTTTCACACAATAAATAATTATTTAAAAAGTTGCAAAGAAAATTCTTTGATTTTTCTTATTCAGAGCTTTGCTCAGAATATTTTTGACCACCTTGAAACAGGAAGCAAGAGGAGACTTCCGTGGGCAACACCAATGCATAGGGGAACTACATCATCTCCGTGACTTCCTAAAGATTTTCTTGAGACAATTATTTTTGCTTTATGCCATTTAATTTGCTTTTTTCAAAAATAACTGAGAACATTTGACATAAGGAGGCCTTAGTCACCAACAAATTTTTGGTTGAAAACAAAAAATGTCTTCCTACACTGTTGAAAAAAATGTAGGCAAAGCACAGTGAAGGATATTGATCTGCAGCCCATCAGTGTTCCTGAGGTCTTCACTGGGAGCAGGACAGGCTATTGAGTCATTTTGATATAAACTCTTAAGACATAAAAAAGGTGAAAAATATAAGCAGCTCAAAGGATGTGAATTCCTTCTATTCTCTGACAATATAGGAGATTATATTCCATAACAATGAATAGTTTCTTAAACAGATCTATTCTGTTTTCAGGATGGGGTTTAGATTTTTGAGGGGTTTTTTTCTCAGTTTAGGATTTTGTGGGGTTTTTTTTTGCTCCTTCCTCTCAGAAACAAGTCCTATTATAGATATCGCCAGAAAAAAAAATATTTAAAAAATCAGGGAATAGCTCCAGACGTGAAATGAAGACTTAAAAAGGTGTCCATAGAGAGGAAAAATAATACCCTCAAACAACAACAGAAAAGAAAACCCTCAAAACACTATGGTTTCTACAAAGATGAAAATTTCAATCCGTTACTCGTTCCAGTCAAACTTCCAAGGCACTGCAGATGTGCCTCTTCATGTGGCTTCCTTCAAAAATAAAGGAATCTTAAACTGTGAATCGTTTCGTGCTAGTTCCTTTGTGCAGCCTATGAGGTGTCTGGCACTCGAAACTGCCCCTGACTTTACCAATCAATCGGAGGCTGCACCAATCCCTTTCCCCTCACGGCAGTTTCCAAGGAAACCGGCAGAGATGCCGACATGGGCTGAATGCAGGGAGAAACCGCACAAAAACGCTGCTACATTGCCACTTTTTCAATACTTTGGATGGTATATTATAAAATGCTAAAAAACTAAATTAGTATTGACAGAACCTGTAGCAAAAAAGCAAAGCAGAATGAAAAGCCGGTGATGGAGCACTTCTGGATGCAGGGATTCGGGACTGTCAGCTGCGTGTGGAGCCCTCCCTTCCCTGGTCAGCCATGGAAAATGAGAGCTGCAGCTCGTTAACACAATGAAGACACCTCCCCTGGTTTGTCCCTGGAAATACTTTAGTCGATTTATATTTGTTTGTGGACTGCCTTTATCATGAGGCAGTATAACACACTGATTTTTACAATATTTATGCTAGAACTTTTAGTTGTTAGCCCCCCCAAAAAAACCCTCCAGACAAAAAAAGATCAATAGTACTTCAGAATGAAGAAGGAGTCATCAAATTACTCATTAGAAAAACTCTCCCTCCTCTCTCTTTTCTCATCCCAGCCTGTCATTCAAAGCAGAACATGCACAGGAAAAAATGTTGGAATTTTTGTTTGGCTTTTTTCCCCTTCATGCTGACACCAGAATTTCAGGTCCTAGCTTTTTTTTAATATCTCAGAAAATCATGATCTTAGCAAACTGAATCTGAGAGCCAAACTGAGCTTCTCTTACTTAAAGTTTCAAAATTGGACTTTAGGAGCATAGCGGTTCCGTGACAATAGCACTGGGCATCGTACATACATGTATTGGGACCTTTTTCAGTTGTTTTTATTAGCAATAAAGGACTTATACCTGATAATGGGTCTGGTACAGGAATGGTTTCCTCAGAGGCATCTTGTCACAGCTTCTCTAATTGTGAAGTTCTCCTGATCAGAGATTGTCAGAGACATTTCTTAGTACAAAGCCACACAGTGGACAGACATCACTTTCCCCAGAATCTGATATGATCACGAGGCTTGATTTTTCTTGTGAATTCATCAAAACCCAAATCTTTGATCTCCAGAAAAGAGGAATGTTTTCTGCATCAGCAAAAAGGTGCTTTGTCTACAAGGCTGCCTTTTCCAAAAAACCCCCAACCAACCACACACTCAAAAACAACAAAACCAAACCAGAAAACCCCAAGCCAATACACACAAAGCAGAGTCCAGTCCCTGGAAGGATTTCTCTGTGCTCTCCAATTATCTTGTCTTGCAGGGCAATTCTTCAGTGCATCTCCCTGTTCATGTTGACAAGGCCTTCATGAAGCTGTTTAATAGTCTTTTATAAAGCGTGGAATGACACAAGTTGTTTGGTGATGCTTGCAGAACTGACTCTTCGGGCTCACAGATTGGCCTGAGTATTTTGAAATGTATTACAGACTCAAATGATTTGAATAATTTCAGCCAAACTGGTTAGGTTATTAAATGTAGCAACTGTGCAGTAATTGCTAAATATTTTTGAATGCTATAATACTTTTCACATATTGAAAAATTTAATGCTAGCACTCTCTAAGATAACTGAGTATGTAAGCATTACGGCAGATCAGAAGTTGGCAATCAAGTCTTAATTTTAATTACATGTACTTCCTATTAAATCTTGCTGTAAGATAAATGGTTTCAGAACGTAACCCTAATTCATCTATATTCTATAACCCATGTGAAAAAATGAAATCAACTTCCTACACTATTTAATAAACAGCTTTGTAAATAAAGTGAAGGTCCAGGTTTGAAAGCAAGGTGCAGGCAATGAGACTGCAATAATCTTTGTTTGCACATGCAGACAGGAGAACTACATGCTTAGCCATCTGTCTGCAGAAATAGCAGCTTTTATTCTTTGACTCAGAAAATACAGTTTTGAAATTGTACCCTGAAACTTCATAGACTACAATAAAAAGTAAGATTTGTTTTTATAGTCCTCATACTATATAGTCATAAACAATAACAACATTTCTTGGAAATATAAGGATGCAATGCTTCTAGCTTGCCCATTTGCTTTCTATCTTCCCATCTATTCAGACTGCATGAGGCAGGAGAAAGAATGTGTTCATTAAGAATTTGTATGAGAACAGATTGACCCAAATGTCTGTTACCAAAATAGATTATATTAGCTAGAATGGAGTGTGTTGCTTCCATGCAATCAGCAACAGCCTTATGAAAATGTCAGCTCTTATATATACATTCTGATGCAGGATAAGTCAAACTCTTTGTCAACTCTGTAAAATAAGTACATTAGAAATACTGAGCTTTATACTAAGAGCACAGAATATAACCCTCCTAGAAATCCTGTTTTTGCAATCAGGTTCTTTCAATGCTGAGTCTTATTTATCACTCTAGTAGTGTACCAAAATAAACTTATCAGTTTCAGACAGTCCTTTCAAGTCATTAATCATTCGGATTAGCAGACAGGCATTTACCATGATCAATAGTGCCCTCTGATAGACCAGACTAGAGCTCTTCATGTCTGGTCGAATCATCTGATGGGGAAGTCCAGCAGCTCATTCTTGTAGCTTTAGGACAGTGTATAGTTGCCTTGTAGATTGCAAAGGGTAGGACAAGTCTTTTGCTCTGCAAAGCACTGCAGTGCTTCCATTGCATCTTCCATATCAGAAGGAAACCCTGGGTACCAAAGACACCAGAACACCAAAGTCTGTGAAGATGTTAAATCTGCAACGTGCTGCAACCTGCTCAAACAAAGATGGTGCAATTTGCTGTATTCCACCTTAATACTTTTCTTAACCATTTGCCATCTAGGTTTTTGTTTAAATGCATCCCTGTAAGGGCACATAGGAGAGAGAAAGGCATATTTTAGTCTCAATAAGTTACAGCTATTTCTCTTTTATCCAGAATCTTCTAATAATTAGCTAACACAAGAGCTGTAAGAGCTGCAAGATCTGGGTTAGATAAAAAGTTACTGCAGAGTTGAGTGTCATCTTATTAATAGTCATCTCCAGAATGTTTCACAGTGCCACAGAATCATTTGGTAAACCAGTAAATGATCAATCAATTCATGTTAAAAAAACTACAGCAGCAGAAGAAACCAAACAAATAAGAAGAGACTCTCTTTTGGGCCTATGCACTCAGAAGCTGCTTACGGAGTTAACAGGGTCACTCCCTATTGCTGTGCAGCATCCAGACTCTCTTTCAGTAGACTCTCCTCCACTCTTTGTTTGCAATTGGTAAACCATTTACAACTCTTTATTTATGTGCAAGTGATCAATATATTATTATTTCTTCTAATAAAGCATTTTGCAAGTCATGACTCTCTAATCAGCTCCTGGTTTATATATTTGTATGCAGAAAAAAACCCTGCTGGCTCATTTTGAACTAGTCAGTGCTGTTGCTTTATGTGTTCACCCTTTACACCTTGCAGTTAGTTTAGCTACATCACTGAAGTTACTTGTTATTACTTTCTTTTTCTGAATAGATTATCCCAAAACCTACTAGGAAGAATCCAAGTATATATTGGGTCTACTCACCTGCTTGCAAATTTATGTGCAGGATTTCCTTGCTGAAATGCAAGTACCAACAAGCCATGGATAATGATCTGTGTTTTATATGAAATTATATCTTAAACACCCTTAATGATTAAAAATAAAGAGACCTCTCTAGCCTCAAAATTCAACATTAAAGTGTTCACACTAAGGCTATGAATTTCTGTTGTTTATAGGAATTGATTCATTATAAGAATAGGCACTTAAAAAAAATGAATAAGTACGCGCCTGAGACCATACCAGCAGCCCCACTAATCTTATCCTCCAGTCCTGTCTTCCTTTTTCAGAGTGAAGGTTTGTATTTATTATGAAGCCAGGCATATATTGCACACAGATTTAACATATTCTATGATGCTTTTGGAGCCCTGTTCCATGCATTCACTTGAATAATATCAAGCAAAACAAATAGTAACATCCACTGGGACTAGAAAAGAAAACCACTGTCCATTCTCCCTCAGTGTTCTAGCTTGTCAGTGTAACAGACTGTATATGAAGGTGTTTCCCACTGTGTTGGTTTTATGAGTAATCTGCTAAACAAACCCACTCAGTTGTTTGGATACTTGTTTTAGAGTAAAAACATTGCAGTGAGGGCTTTACTCCTCCCTAGTCCATATAGCTGTGGAAGCTTAATATACATATTATACAAAAACAAAACAAACAAACAAAACAACCAAGCAAACAAAAAGCAGACACCAAGCACTAATTTATGTCTTCCACTCCGTAGGAGTTTGTTACTTAAAAAATACTCTTTCTAAAAGGAAATAGATATACTTACTTTGATTTATGATTTTTTAATTTTATAAAATATTAGAACTGGTCTTCAGCCAGGAACATTTAATAGTTTAATTTCTGAAAGAGAGAAAAATAGAAATGAGAAAAAGGAAAGCTGATGAAAGTACTGCAGTTGTAGTTACATTTCTCACAAAATTAATTACGTTAGTGAAAAGCTATATGCACAGATGTTTCTAACAGGTCACGCTAACTAATGTCACAAACAATTTTAATATCCCCATTGAACAACAGTCTCCAAGGCTGAAATTCCTACTAATTTGAGGATTAGACTTAAAAATGTAGCTCTCTTTCAGTAGCAGAAAACAGGAGTCTGCCTATAGCTGTAACAGGATTTTCAACTGCCTTTGGGCCAGATATTTAAAGTGCCTGGAGAAGACACATATGGGATTTACAGAAGTGACTAAGTGAAATTCAGTGGGAAGTAGATACTGCTGTCTAAATTGCCTTTAAATAATTCTGTTAAACATCTGACTGTACCGTCAAAGCACCTAAATAGAGCCTTCTTTAGGAAATGCCACTCGTCTTCAGCACTGCTGGACAATGTGCCCAGTGGTTACAGATCTTTTGGTTTGTTTGTTTGGAGATCACACCAACTTTGAGATGTTAAGAAGCAATGGGTTATTTGGAAAAATTATTTGAAGTGACTAAAAAGTCCAGTGTCTTGCAACCCAGGAGCCATACTCCATTGAAGCCTCTCAAATTCAAACCCAGAATGTTCTCAAATTTTACTATATAGCCTTCATTGTACAAAATGAAGTTTTCATTAGCTTCACTACTTTTTTAAAAAAATGCCTTTTGCAATGATTTGATTACATTCATCATCACATTGCTGTGATCATGTTTTACCAAATGATGTCCCCAGAGGGGAAAATAGAAGAAAAAAGGAAGAGGTGACACTATCACAACGCACATATTTGAGTGCAATTTACTTCTGGATTTCTTAATTCAGATTCAATTTAAAAACTAATAAGTTATTTAGTTATCATTGGACTTGGTTTTGGGTTTTTTGGGGTTTTTTTTGAAAGAAGAGTATGTATTAGGGCATCTTTCTCATCAGGCTCTGCCCTGGCAGCTGTGACTGGCTGATGGGACACATACAAGAATGGTTTCTGCATCCCTCCCTCCCTGCTGCCAGAGCTACATAACCATCACTGCCCTCTTTACTTCTCACTGCAAAGTCTCTTTCAGAACATAAAATGATACTGTAAATTGGAACAAATTGTGGGCATGTGCTCCTGTCAGACAGATTTGATGCAGCAGAACCTTTATTTTCCAGCAGTCCCCTCCACCTTGTGCTACGTGACTGACCTGTGACCAATTGCATGGGGACTTTCTGTCTCCAGCCGTGGAGGTCTTGTTTTAGAGCCCAAGGACTAAAGCTGGGACAAGAAGTGCGAAACAGCCTCTGCTGTACGTGGTCACTCAGTCAACACTTCAGACTAAAATGGTGTCAAAAATATAATCAAGTGTGTTACCCAGAAGGATGCACAAGAGAGGTGAATCACTGAGCAATGAGGTGTGATTGACAAGCTTACTAATTCTGCATCAGCAATTCGGTTGATGGATACAAGAACTGGAACTGTAGTTCTGCAACTTCAGTTTTCTTTACATTCCAAGTCCTGAATATAATGGCAGGAGAACTACATGCACCAAACATCTGTAGCTTAACCCTTTTGCATTACTAAAGTAAGAAAACAGACCAGTAGGGGAAGCCTTACCTTATTTTTTCTAAGCAAATTTGGAGATTTTGTAATGATCAGAAAAATCAAATTGAAATCTTGAACAAAACCTTTTTAAGATTATGGAGCTGAGAATTCCAATTTAATTACTTTAGGGATAGTTTTTCCTTGAGTTATGATTTATGAAACTTATCCCATGATAACAAATGTATAGATATTTTAATTGAGGTAAAAAGTCTTCAATGAGAAGAAACACTTTCTTCTCTTAGGCCAAAGTTTTTGGTAGATTTTGATGTGAACAGATGGTTAACTGGCATCTAAGGAATGAGTGATATTTAATTTTGATTTCCACATACAAATAACTGTAAACATTTAGGAAAATGTATTAATAATTTTTGAAACCCGAAGGCACTCAAAATATTGCTGTTAGTCCCCAGGATATATGAAGACACAACAGTGTTCTAGATGTAAAACTGAAAGGCTCCTGAGGTCAGGACAGTGTATCTCACACACAAAATAACCCAATTAGTTTTAGTTCCTTTAATGTGGTAGCATTATGTGTGTGATTTGGAGGGCAAATTCATGAATTATCAAACAATAGATATTGATTACATTGATAAATAAATTTATGTACAATATTATTTAAATTCCCACTTAACTATGCTGTAACTCAGGGGCTTAAGTTCAAGAAAGCTGTTTTGTCTGGTAAGAAAGCAGAAGGCTTTAAGCTTGTTTGCACTAAAAGGAAACAGGAATTTTTGGAATTGACTTCTAAATGATATATAAAGGGTTAATCCATATTCTCAAAAAAGAAACACTTCAATGGCCTTCAGATCAGGCCATACCCTACTGAACTTTCTAACAACCTTATTTCCTGGAAAATTATTTGTATTACTGGGCTAATAAGTTTGCAAATGAGCTCCTCTGCTACACTCTGTTGGAGATGAGAACCCTGAGAAAAGGAGGAATTTTTTAAATAGGTCTAAATAATTATTAATTTTTCAGTTATTCATTTCATTGCGATTCAATATGGAAATGTTTCCTTTATTTGCAAGCTGAGTTGTTAGTCTGAATATACATGGCATTAAAAAAAAAGCTAAAGATAACCTACAAGTACCTATCTGGATTTCCTCTTTTCTCACTCCCTCCCCTTAAGAATTTGGGATTAGACTTTCTATATAACAGTAAACAAAAGAGGATTAACCTTATCACCTTGTGCATTACCTCAAAAAGAAAAGTAAGAATCAGATCACATATCAGATCCTAAATTTTGGTTTGCCAATTACCCTTTCTGAAATGCAAAATACAGAACCTCTAAAAGCTTTTTAAAAACCTTTTCCCTGCTTTCACATAAATAAGCTCTAATAAAGTGTTCATTACTTGAGAAATGTTTCATAGTAGTTTATAGATTTGCTTATAAAAACATACAGCTTATAGGTTTTCTTATAAACCCCCAGAAAAGCTGTAGACAGATTTGCAAGAAGTTACCTGTCACCTATATATGGAACAATTCAGCAATGCTGACCACCACTTCTGAAGCACTTTGCTTCACCAGCTTCATATCAGAACTGTTTCCAAAGATATTGGGTCTAGAGCACTTTTCTGGAAGTGACTGAATGTTTTCTTAAAAAAACCCAACCAAACAGACCTGTTTAGCTTTTTGTGTGAACATTTCGAAGCAGAAGACAATTTTGTTAATTCTGGTGGTTATATTATTGAGTTCCAAAATAGAAGCAGTGCAAACATCCAGTGCTTGCTCACTTATCCCACGGAATTTCCTCTTGGTGGGATAATCATTGCTTCAGGAATGAGGAAGAGGGAGATTTGTTAGGAGAGTTGGCCTATGTTGCAAAGGCTTCTGAATTCTAAGCCTTCTCACATAATGGAGGTCTTCTTTAAATAAAGTTAATCTGAATTTTCAAGTCTCTTTCTGCCCCATTAATGCAGTTTTAGAATTTAAAATCTTTCATTTCCCTCAAGAATAAAATTTCAGTGCCTAGACTGTATTTGCTGACAAAACTCAAATTTATCACTTGCAAGAACTAAGAAGAGACCATAAGCTTGAGGTACTGAAGCTGAGAAAAATCAGTTTCTCCCGTGTCCTGCCATGGCAGTGCTGGGTGCTGAGGCAGCCTTGGGGACACCGCCCCTGGGGACACTGCCCCTGAGGGCCGTGCCACCTCCTTCCTCCCAGCAGATGGAGACAGGAAAACAAGGCAAAGGGAGGCAGCACAACCTCCGGTCAGCTCCGAGACCTGCGCTCTGTTCGGAGGGATCTGCATCTGTCAGTCGTGGCCAAACCTGGAACAGAAGTGCCTTAGTACTGGGGTTTCTAAGAACACCTCCTGTCCCTCAGAGCACATTCCATAGGAATGCTCTGGAACTGCACTGGGATGGAGCACTGTGACCTAAACAAGGCTCGTTGCTGCTCTGTCATTATTACAGCCCATTCCTCTCGCACTCCACGCGCTCTGCTACACTCTGTGACACAGACTTATTATTCCGTTGTTCATAAACAGTGTCCAACGCTAACTGTGTAGGGATGTTCTTTGTGGCGTTTCAGCGATCTCATGCAGACTGGCAGCATCCAGATGTGCCACGTACATCACAGGGGTGGAGAGAAAGGTGGAGTTTCACACACGGAGTTTCACTGATGTCAGGATGAACTTTTGATGCAGTACTTCAAGACTAAACCCAAATCACACCTTTCCTCCTGTTTCTACATAGGGTTTTTTGCTACTTATTGAGAATATTTGAATTTCTTTCTTTAGTCTCTGGTAAACAGTATTGATGCACTAATTTAAATATGAAGAAAACAGAACAAATACAAACTGCAAGAACAGAAATCTGAGCTAGATAAATAAAATTAAAACTTCACTGGAAGATTAGTCAAACATTGGAACAGACTATCCAAAAAGGCTGTCCATCCTTGGAAACACTCAAAACTGAGGTGATTTGAGCTTAGAGCAAATTGATTTGATATTGAAGCTGAATCCAACCTTTGAGTAGGGGACTAAAACAGATTACCACCAGAGGTTCCTTCTAACTAGAATTATTTTATGATTCTGTGAAAGTATGTTGCTTCTTTTCTCATCTTAGATATACCAAAAGACAAGGTAAAAATATCATATTAGCAAAAGAAATAAGTAAAGCAATTATGTATTTTTAGAAGTTTTTTAGGACATAAGAGAAAATAATCAGAACAAAGAGGACCAAGACGAGAAGATATTTTATTAGGGAAGAAATGTTAGTATTTTTGTCTGTTGATCAAAACTTACTTGTCAGTCAGTGATAATTGGGATTATTTGATAGTCTTTGGCTGCTGGAATTGACAGACATTCAACAATACTCCCACGGAAAGAATTTTCGACTGAAATTTAGCTGTTAAATCTGCCATTCATTTAAAAAAATACATCATCGAGGAAGGCTGGCAATTCCTGTGAGGCATTTGATTAATAATTTTCAAAGCTTCATTAGATGAATGTTACCATGCCAATGAAGGCTGTCATGCAGACGCACCACAAAAGCCACTTGTATGAGACACTGTAGAAACTGAGATTATCAACAGACTTCTGCAAGCTGAATAACCTAAATCAGTAAGGCAAGAACATAAGAGAAAAGAAGGATGAGGAAGAAAAGAAAAAGGTTTTTTTGCAATGGGTTTTGATATTTGAATTTATGAAAGACAACAAAATCCAGAACCACAGACATTTTGTGTGACCCTCTAAGAGAGTTTTCCTGATATATAGTGAATGCCCAGATAATAAGACATAGCAAGTGGCCGCTCTGTCCAGAGTTGTTGTTGTAAGAACTGAAGCCTTACATCAGGTTTAGATCCTGCCCCTCTATTTAGGGGACAGTGTGCCTGCTGAGGACCTGGCTCAAAAAAGCTTCCAAAGCACACAGATGTTCCTCATGGGAAGAAGCCTGAGGTTCTCTGCAGCTGAGACAAAACTTAAAAATTCTCTCAGAATATTTATTTTAATAAAAAGATGTGAAAAAGAAGGGGTTTTTTTATAAGCAGAAATTTTCCATCTGGCTATTGCTGTAATTTGTCCTTCATAACAAATGTGGACTTTTATAGAAAGTTGTACACAAAACCAAATTTTAGTAAGACCTGGGCCTTTAGGAAACTCGCATTTTCTTGTCAGCTGTCGTTTTCTCATGAGGCAAGATTCGTATATGCTAGTTCTTTCTCATGAATCAATGTTTTTTCATTTATGTGAACTTAAACATATGTGTTTGTAGGTTCACATTTAATAATATTAAAATTAGAATAGTACATGCAACCAAGGACACCACTAATAATTTCAGATTTTGGGGTAGCTAAGCTAAACCAGAAGGTTTCCAAGATGTAAAAGATGAGTGTGCAGAGAGACACTGTCATAGAAAGGTGGATGGAACTCACTGGACACAATAAAACGTGGCAAAAGTCAACAGCATCAGGTATTCTAAAATTACTGTTGCAGCATTTTTCGAACACTTCTGTTAAAGCAAGGGCTACCTAGGAACAAGTTTAGAGTTTGGTGACAGACAATTCTAGTCACATAAACATTGAGTAAAAATTCCTCAGAAAACAAGCACAGTAATATTATAATGTACAGGTAGTGGAATTGCAGTCGCTGATGAAAACTTTGTGAGCAGAAGCTGTTCTTTGTCCAACCCAGCCCCCACACCTGTCCTAGAGCAAACAGTGTTACCATCAGTCCAGAAATTCTGCATAACAGACTCATCCCTCGATCCTCGGTTTCCCCCAGAGATCTCGAGGCATTTCAAAGGGAACCAGGATCCTTCCCCCATATACTCAAGCGCTCAGACTTTAGGAGGCTGAATTTATGTGAGGGACTTAAGGCCACTATGACCCAACACACTGATTAAACTGGGAGGAACAGCATCTGTATCTTATTATCTACAACTGCAATGTTTGCATGCTTAAAATTCAGTTAGAAATACCATTACTGACAGGAAGAAAGGGCTGACATGTATAAATGAAAATAATGTGCTTACAAAAGAATATAAGCATTAAGCATTTTCAAATGCTATAAATGTTTTTGTGAGAAATGGAAAAAAGGTAGCTATACAAATTGGGGGAAACAAATTGAAAGGATACATTAGAGCAAAGGGGAAAAAAAAAAATCAGCATATTCACAGAAGCCTGCATGCAAAAAGGAGGACACTGATCTAGAAATAATTATACTGGGAAATAGGATAAAGAGGATAAAAATAGCTGCCATTAAACTGTTATTTTTCTTCCAGTTGTCCTATAACGTAATGGTTTTTGTCTACTGCCTAAACTATTTTGTCTTTTATATTTTACGTATATTGGCATATATATGGAAAGATGGAACAGCTGATTAAGGTTATAGGTTTATATGGATCCATATAAATATATTACCTACTATATACAAGGACTAATAAACATAAGAAATAGTGAAGGAAATAGAAACTGTTTCAGTGAACCAATTACATACTTTCAGATGGATTTAATTTGATGGGTTATTTCACTATTATCAAGTTTGAATGAGGCTATGGAAAGTAAAATTACCAATAGTGAAGCAGGAGGAGATGAATGTGCTGGGAACAGACAGGCACCATCCCACGAAATCATAGTTTGATAGCAGGCATTCAGATAAACCTGCTAAACTGTGGCTTTGCTTCCTGGGAAAATACACTTCCATGCCCCTGCTGCAATTCTTCCAGTGCCAGGTAACACTGCCCAGCCTGTGCACAGGAGCACATACCCATCAGACATATCCATTTTAGTGGTGTTGCTGTAAGAGGCACAGTGCAAGTGCTGCCTTAGACTCTCCAAGACTGTGAGTCTAAGCCAGCTCTTTCAGGCACCGTGTGCCGAGCTCTGGAGCCTTTCTGCACACAGGAGTTCACTGCCACCTCTTCGTGGTGCTCAGCAGAGCCAAGGACTCTGGGTTACATCTCTCCTTCCACGAGTCTGTACATAAGAACCCATGTTCTGGATCAGATTTCATAATCCTTCTCTGTATTTCTCTATTTGCAAGCTTCCAAATACATATGTCCATTGTTTATGCCTCAGATAGCAAGCTCCTGTTTATAGCAAGGCATTTCAGAACAACCTTTACAGATGTAAAAACAGCAAAGTCACTGAAAGTTTTATGTTCTCTGAGAGGCTCAACAACTTTTGCTAGAAAAGAAATAAATGCAGCACCTTGGATGTAAATATATAGTATTTATTTGCAACATAAGAAAGTGATTTTTTGCAGCAGAAGAAATTAATAGTTTAGTGCATACATTTGATAGTCTGAAATATTTGCAAACAGGTAAGAAAAAAATTGAGTATGAATTACCTCAGGAGATTCACAAAGACAGGCTACATTTTCCAAGATGTTTGGAAAGTTAATCTTTTACAGCACTGTGACTTTGATGGTGTTCAAGTGATGTAAAATAACAAGCATAGTTCAATATTATTATGACTAATATGCAGGTTAGGTGAATATGAGGTTGAGAGAGATAAAAAGCTGCTAACTCTGCAGGTAAAATCTGTGATAAATGTCATTTGTATTGTTTTCAATATGTCAGAAAAGTTGAGAATAAAACATTTTTCTAAATCTTTTTACTATTGCAGAGCACTAAACATGCGTCTTACTTGTTTCTATAATGCAAACATCTAATCTTTCCTAATAATGTCAAACCGCTGTTGAGAATGAACCTAATTAAGGAACACTTAACTGGCTTATCTCTATCTAAGCGGAGGCAAAGATTCAGGTATCAGAAGGGGTGTTTTATGCAAGGGGGCCAAATACTCTCCCACATGGGAGGTTAAAGAAATTTCAGTAATGTGAAATGAATTACCAAATAATCCAGCAGGAAATACTTTGAGAAATCTTATTTCATTCCCACCCCCACCCCCATTTTGTTTTCCCCTGAGATGGCAAAGAAGCAGGGGAAACACTGATGGTTGTAATTACATGAAAATTATTTGCCACAATTAAAGGAGCAATAAAAATTTTCATTTCAGATATTTATCTCAACAGATTTTGTATAAATGGTGCTCGACAGTATGCAATATTGAAAAGATAGTTTAACTTGTGCCTGCCAAGCACTTCCACGAGGGCCCTGCTCACTGTTCAAGTACCAGCTAATAACATATTCCTCAGTGTACCAAAATACAAGCATAACCTTGGAACTCCTGCATTTAAATTATGGATTTCTATTATATAACCATTTGTGAGAGAATATATAAAACAGAGACGAATATAGATGAATTAATTTTACTAAAGTGCTTAGGTGAGTATCTGCAGGGAAGTGACATAAATCCAATCCCTGATCACAGTCAAGGAGTTGGAGCTAGAGGGGATAACAGTGGTTATCAGTGTATTCCACAGTTGCTCCAGAATGAAATAGTAATATGTTTAGTGGAATAAATCATATATTTAAGGCATTCAGGACCTAACATGTATTAATCTTATTCAGAGCTACTACAACAAATGAACACTTCTTACATTAGTTTGTTAGGTAACATACAACCCAAAAAACCACTGAACCATAAGATTCCAAGAGAAAAATATGGATTCTCTGGTCATGTAAGAAATCATCCGGGTAATAAAGTGGTTTAAGTGACTGAGTAAGAGGCAAACAAGCTACTCCCACTCCCACTTTTGTTGTATTTCAGCCTTGTGTAAAAGTACACAAACAAAACCCACTGAATATTAAATAAGTTCGTTTTTTCACCTTCCCTCAGCTCTAAAATGAGTTGAAGGTTTTTAATCTTACTTTTGGAAGGAAAATTAAGTAGAGAAATATCCATATGTCAGAAATAAGTTTATAAGAAAATTCCCTTTATTCCAAAATTATGTGAAAACAATTAAATTTAACCTTAAGTGTCTACAATAAAACAAACCTCATTAGGTAATAGTTGGTAAAGTCTCATTAAACACACATTTGAAAGTGGGTTTGTCCCTTTAGGCTGATTTCTAAATATGGACTCTTAAAGATATTTGCTCAAGGAAAGACTATTAACCAGCATATTACAATCTCTTAAATAATTTGTCTCATTTATGTATCTTGTGCAATCTTGCAAATTTTTATCCAGTCAGCTTTATCTTCATATCAAAGATAAGTATACTGGATGTGTCTGTGCCCTGCCTGTACATCCTCGCTGGTCTCCCACCTACATGACTCAATAGAAACCCACTTAGCCACTATCACAAAACTAACAGAAAGCCAGCAGAGATTTCCTGGGCTTTTTTTCACTATGCATTTGGACTTAGCATTCTCTCTAGGCAATGCAGAAAAGGACTGACCTCCAAAAAAAGCAGAACTCTTAAGAATCTGTGTTCACTGATTCTTCAAATATGAAGAAGGATGCAGGACTAGAAACCATCTCTCTCTCCTCAAACAGTTCCTGTTTATTGAAAAGAAGTAATCACCCCCACCACTGCAATTATATAATCCCAGGCATTATTATTAGTTAACACTGTTGAATTCACTAAGCTTCCCACCAGTTCAGGTGCAGTGAGTCTGTAGTTGCCAGGACCTCCTGCCCCAGGTGCTGCTGCTGAAGAAGGGTTTCCTTCTCATTTGGAGCTTGTACCTTACACCTGCGCTAGAAACACATCCAAACAATCGCAGGACCAGTGTGTCCTGGGCTGACAGTCACGTATGGAGAAACTTGCTTCTGCTAGGTTAGGACTTGGACACTTGCCAGTGCGGTCGAGATAGCAAAGTTTATGTAAGATTCAGAAAAACAGAGAATATGCAGTAGAACCCGCTACTCCCCTACTCTAACTGTCTGTCCTGAAATAAAGGGTATTATTCCTGATAAATTAACATCAAGCCTCATTCTTTAGTTTTGAATGGCTCTGTAAAGATTACTTAAATTGAAATAATCATGGATGATTTACACCAAGTAGAGTTAACATAACCTAGTGAATTAGTTTTTGTTTTCTGTATCTTAACTCCTGAGATATGAGAGAACATGCTCTTTTAGAACAGGTCTGTCTTTGAAACACTTCTGAAACATCATAAGAAAAATGGGAACCTGACTACATAGGTGAGATCATCTGGAGAAACAGCAAGGTTTCAAAAGGTAAAGCATTCCTTCTTTTATTCACTTACAAAATGACTTGCTGTTGGTGATGGTGCTTAAAAAAAGGTGACTGAAACATGTAGAAGGACATGATGACACAGCCTGTTAAATAGTATTGCTGTCACTCCCTGACTCCTACCCTCTGCAATTCAGAAGAGGAAACTGTTGCTTCCCTCTGTCAGTTACTATTGAAAGGTGGCTCGAATGGCAGGTGGCAAAAATGCCAGCAAAATAAAAGATCTTTCAAGCGCTGGGGCAAGGGAGAGTTACGTAGCTTATTCCTGTGTGGCTCCTACCAGGTTTGGTTTGTGGTGTTTCCCCTCTGTAGAGCCAGGAAGGAGCCTATTGGCTTCAGTTTGGTTTAGGCTATTTGTAGATGCCTCAATATGCATGTAGAGAGAGCCCTCAGCTTTCACAGAATGATTCACAGATGATTTCCCAGAAAGCTTTAATCCTTATGGCACACATAGAAAGCACTGAGAAAAACAAGAAACCACACAGCCCTTGTATTGATTCATACACGTGATCTCAGCCAGTTCCATCTGTACTTTGAAATGGTATTTATGTGCCTGCAGGTAGGTAGGAACAAGTACTAACAGCTGAACAGCAGTCTGTCCCATATCCTTCAAAAATGTTTAATAAAGAATTTGTTTCATTTTCTGCCCAATAGATCTGCCAAAATCAAGCTTCTTTCCATTACTGATGTGTTTGTGCTAGACTACACATAAGAATCAAGCTGAGATTTGAAATGTTATGGTTTCTGACTGTTTGGACCTTTGAGTGCTGGTGAACAGGGCTGCATCCAGCTGGCGGCCGGTCACCAGTGGTGTCCCCCAGGGATCAGTGCTGGGCCCAGTCCTGTTTAACTAACATCTTTATCAATGATTTAGATGAGGAGATTGAGTCCATCATTAGCAAATTTGCAGATGACACCAAGTTGGGAGGGAGTGTCGACCTGCCAGAGGGCAGGAGGGCTCTGCAGAGAGATCT
>JAYRBT010000028.1:6423844-6474335 GCA_036023395.1 Myiotriccus ornatus | reverse complement strand
GGAGTTGGATCAGGGGTTGGACTTGATGATCTTGGAGGTCTTTTCCAACCCAATCTATTCTATGATTCTATGATTCTCTTGCACATTTTGTGAAGGAAATTCGAATAGTCTTACTAATATTTTGCCAAGACTTCTTTTTCTTTTCATTCAAAAAGGAAAAGGATATTATTCCAGGAGGGCATATAAAGTAAGACACAGAACTCATAGAAGTAATTAGTGATCCAGTGGGGAAAAAAAAATCCCTAAACTTTGAAATGCATTTACATATTTAACAATAATGGAAGCATATTTACAAAAATGGGTCTTGCTGGTGTTTACACAGTAAGTACAGTTTTAATATTCTGAGAAAAGTGACGCACACAAAAGACTCAAACATGTCAGTAAGATCAAACACATTTGAAAAATGGGGTAGAGTTTCAAACTGGTAGATTTTAATCAGTATCAGAGAGAGGAACCCTCTCCCAGGAACCCTCAGAGGGTTCTGATTTGTTGAATTCCCTTTTCTTCTTTTTCCTGTTCCACCCAGTAGTTCATACAAGACTTTGATTTTTTCATAGATACAGTGGTATTGTCTGTGAATAAATTAATACAGATAAATGGTTCTGAGTGTCAGCAAATAGCCTGAGCTACACTAGCTCATGATGGATTCACAGAGACCTGTGGTATATTCACACAGCATTTCTAGGGTTTCTCAGGAATTCTGGTTCTCAATGTCTGAAGGCAGAGCCAAAGCTCTGGCAGTGTGCAGCCAGCCCACCTAAGTAGTTTATATGACACAACAGGGAAAGGGACTCGATCACAGAGGGTATCTTGTACTTTTAATTCCATTCTTATATTCTCTTGCTTTTGTAGCATCACAGTCTCTCTTAAACACAAAACTTGAGCACAGAACCCCAGTGTTGGTCTTAATCTGGTCTTACTGCTGACTAAATACATGGTTCTCTTAGTTTCATTCAAATCCTTACATTCCATTTCCTGAAAATTAAATATATTTGCTTAGAAACTGCTAATGCAAATGCAGTTTATGCAACAAAATTTTATGAAAACAGTTAATTTGCTTTGGTGTATTATTTGTTCATCTGTATTACCATGATAAAAGAAAATTGACTCAATTTGTTTACAGTGTATCTAGATGACCTAGGTGCTACATCAGTCACTGGCTCTATGAGAAGTAATAAGGCCCCAGAAAAAGCTGGAAGTCATTGAACTTTTTTTCCTTTAGGGCTGACTATGTTAACACACTTACTGAAGGAGGGGACAGTAATGATCCAGTCACTACTTATCAGGACAAAATTAGTAATGATATATAATCCCAGTGGTTTAAAAGTAAGGAGCTCCAGTTCCAACAAAAGTCCTAGTAATGCCTTGGTTTAAAGTCTGAGTGAAATCTGCATCTGTAACCCTCCAAAACAGCTTAGTATTAAAAAAAAACAAATCCAAAAACAACCCAGAAACCTGAACCAGGACCAACTTTTACTGTTCAATCTTCAAAGATTAATGTTTAGATACTCAAGACCTCTGTACAGTTCTGAAGAACTGATGAAGAGGAAAAGTGTTGAGAAAGGTTAAAACCCCAGTATATTGTAGAGCTCCCCCCACAAGTTCTAATGATGCAGAAGCTGCATAATAATCTCCCTGTGAACCATAAACATAATAAAAGCTGAGGCCATTTCTAACATAATCTCTATCAGCAAGATGCCAGCGCTTTTCCAGATTTCCTAACGGGTCCCTGCTAATTCCATGCCAAAACTAGCAGTGGATTTCTTCTTTTTAATCTCCCCTAATGCCTTATTCGATTATTGTCACTGCTCTCCGACCGCGCGCTGTCCCTTCAAACCCTAATTCCCGCCCTGGACCAGTCAGAGGAGACTGCCCGGCGGATCCACGGGACACGCGCGGACATCCCGCACTGCCCGCCCCGGGGAGAGGCGGCCCAGGCCCCGAGGCTGTGCCACAGCCTGCCCGGACCCGGAGGGAGGATGAGCTCCGACCGCCGCTCCAGCTGACGGGTCTGGGGGCACCGGGGCGTCCCCGCACACCCCTGCGGCATGGCTCTGCTCATCGCCTGGGCTTGTGTCGCCCTGAGGTGAGTGACACCGGCCCCCGACGGCTCCCTGCAGCCCCGAGGAGCGGGAGGGGGGCCGAGCCCCCTGTCCTGCCCCGGGACCGGGGCCCCGACAGGCGGGAGGGTGATGCGGGACTCGCCTCTCCCCGCAGCGTGGGGAAGGCGCTGGGGAACCAGGGCGACGGGGCGGACCTCTACTCGGAAAACATCACCCGGATCCTCGACAAGTTGTTGGACGGCTACGACAACAGGCTCCGGCCGGGATTTGGAGGTAGCGGGGTGCTGCCGTGCCCTCGGAGGGCGGCTGCGAGGAAGGGCGGGCGGGAGCTCTCGGGCTCCCAGGACGGGTCGGGGACGCGGGAGCGGCCCGTCCGGACCCGCGGGAGGGGGGCGCTGGAACCCAAACAGGGGGCGGGGAAGTGCCCGGCCCCCCAGCCCCGGCTCTCCCGGGGTGGCTCCGGTGCTCCGCGTCCCGGCCCCGCTCCGTGTCCCAGTCCCGCTCCGTGTCCCAGTCCCGCTCCGTGTCCCAGTCCCGCTCCGTGTCCCGCAGGCGCCGTGACCGAAGTGAAAACGGACATCTACGTGACCAGCTTCGGGCCCGTGTCCGACGTGGAGATGGTAAGAGCCCCCTCACCGCGCCTGCTCTCTTTTCTCGGGACTCATTAGGGTGCCATCTGAGTTGACCGTCATTAAAGCAGATTACGAGGCTTAATCTCCTTGACAGTCTCTAGGGCCCAGCAGAGCAGTTTGGCCGGAGGTGCATCCAGCTATTTCCCAGCAGCGACAGCCTGGGCTGGGCACGGGCCAGGGGTTAAAGATGCCTCGTTAACCCTGTTAAGAAGAGTGTGAACACCTGTGGCCGATACAATTCGGCAGGAATGCTGCCTGGAAGGAGACAACCTTACGAGCAGCTGCAGCGGAGTGGTGCCACTTCGGAGACAGCTGTCCCTTGCTATGCTGAGTGCGTCCAAATTCAGGGAGCTGCAGACTTGAGTGAACTCTGTCATTCCAGCAGCAGCCCAGGAAAGTGTCCTGGGAGTAAGGATGGCATTGCTGTTCTTATTCCGGACTTGGATTGCTATTTTGCCCTTGTATACTCCCTCCAACAACTGCTCGCTAAGCCTGAATTCCAGTTTGCAGGAAGGAGCTGTGGCCTCCAAGTACAACCAAAAGTTTTCCCATGGCTCTTCATCAGTCAATCCAAGAGAAGGTGCAACCTTGCGTTGTCACAAAACTTGCTCCCAGCAAAGGTTTAGCTCTATTTTCTAAGCAACTTCTGCAGAGAGCTCCTTTCTGAAGGCTTGTGAAAATATTACTAAGAATTCCTGAAAAAAAATAACATAGATTAATATTAACTTGACACCATAATCCTACTGTGAAGTGACTCAGTCAGATCAGTCTTTTCTTTGTGAATATTCAAAGGAAGCTGCAGAAGAGTCACTGACCGTGTCTTTTTGTTTCTGGCAATTAAACATTGATAGTTTGGTTTTGCACTTTGAAAGGATACTAAATTAGACATTTGTATTTCCTTAGACCTCAGTCACTTTGAATGAAATCATTATCTCTGAGAAGACAATGAGGTTTTTTCCTTACTTATATCAAATTACCTGCTCATGGATTTACTTCTACCTATTCTTCAAATAAGAAAATAGGATATGTTTTCATGGATGACTTTTTTTTAGTAACTACTTAATGGTAATAGGATTGAGTGTTTAAGCAGTAAATGAAGTGCCACTGACATGTGTGTTAGGTTGTATCCTGGAGTTACTGTTCATACAGGCACTCAGGACTGCTGACCTCCACACAGGACCCAACCACCTCTTTATTCTCCACAGGAATACACTATGGATGTCTTCTTTCGTCAGACGTGGACTGATGAGAGGTTGAAGTTTAGTGGGCCAACTGAAATTTTGAGATTGAACAATTTAATGGTCAGTAAAATTTGGACACCAGACACATTTTTTAGAAATGGAAAAAAATCAATTGCTCATAATATGACAACTCCTAACAAACTTTTTAGAATTATGCAGAATGGAACTATTCTTTACACAATGAGGTGAGAGCCTATTTTTCTGATTTTGGTTGACCTTTATTTTTTATTCTATCAGCAGTGTTCCTGCATACCATTTTTTTTTCATTGTCCTCTACTCTAATGTATTCTAGACTAACCATTAATGCTGATTGTCCTATGCGGTTGGTAAACTTCCCTATGGATGGACATGCTTGTCCACTGAAGTTTGGAAGCTGTAAGTTTGTCTGCATCTCTCAGCTCGTTATAGTAACCCATTTGGTCTACATGTATGTGAGAAGATCAGAAGTAAGATCCTAAGACATTACTTACATAGCTGAAATTTTTAATTATATTTTTATACTAGAATTTTACTTTTTCCTCTGAGACTCAGACCATTTCTAAGGACATGGACTTATTCACTAAAGGGTGACTGTTGAAGCATATTTTATTGTCTATTATTCTTACACATCTAGTAGTCAAAGTCGGTTCTTCAACAAGGAACTATATTATTTATAGTTTTGAAAATATGTAATAGATCTGTGGTAATCAATTCTGAAAATATTTAGTTGAGCTGTGGTACTCAGTGTATGTGTTTTACAGCAAATTAAGAAACAAAAACTAGTGCATATCAAGTCCCATTCTCTTATTGTTGAGGTTTTTTTCATTTTGTCATTAATAAGGGTAGGAACTTGCTGGAGCAGCATCCATGCTTTTATGGGCATTTAGGCCACAAAAAGGGATTATTCTACTTATTTTTTCAATTGCGTAGAAAATACATAATTAATAATGGTAATTTTTCCTCTGTAACTCAGATGCATATCCAAAAAGTGAAATAATTTACACTTGGAAAAAAGGACCCCTGCATTCTGTAGAAGTACCACAGGAGTCTTCCAGTCTTCTCCAGTATGACCTCATAGGACAAACTGTATCTAGTGAAACAATTAAATCTAACACAGGTAAGAGGAAGCCATGTGGGAACTACTGACATTATAAAATGCATCTTGAAAAAACCTTACAGGGTTTCTCTCATATTGAACCAAATTATTTTAATTATCTTTTGCTATTCTAAAAACTAAAGTCCTTGGATAGACTAACCATTGCCTCTTAAGAGATAGCTTGTCAATACAGCCTCTTTAAACATAGAACTTTTCATGAGATTTAGAATTCCATCTGCCTCCCTGCCCCAATCAAAAACCACATAAAATTAATATTATTCTCCTTTGTTTCCATAAGGTCACTTTACCTTTTTTTTAAGCAGCTTATTTTTATTATCCACTAGGAGGCCTGTAAGTGATTTTCTCAGAACATATTACGTTGGGTTTAAGCCAATAATGTTTACTCATATGTTGCCAAAATAATGCTGACATACTTGTCTCTCAACAGGTGAATATGTAATCATGACAGTTTATTTCCACTTGCAAAGGAAGATGGGCTACTTCATGATACAGATTTACACTCCATGCATTATGACAGTCATTCTTTCTCAGGTGTCTTTCTGGATTAACAAGGAGTCTGTTCCAGCCAGAACAGTTTTTGGTATGCTGCATTAAGGTCTTTGAACAGCTCAGCATCACATGTACCATTCATTCATTCCTTTCACTGCTTGTTTGTTTTAGGTGAATATTCCCTTCAGCTGCTCTATTTCCATCTTCAAAGAAAAATAGGCTACTATCTCATTCAGACATACATTCCATGCATCATGACTGTAGTCCTGTCTCAAGTTGTGTTTTGGATCAACAAAGAATCTGTTCCAGCAAGAACCGTGGCTGGTATTTGTGTTTTGTTCTTTTATCATTCATTTCATTCACTGTATTGAATCCTTTGTATCAATCAGATACTGTAGTCCAGTAAGGATTGTGAAATGCAGCTGGTAGGTTTCAGTGAACAAAAGTAAATACTAAAATTAAACTAAATAATATTCAATCTGTCCATGAGGGTCAAAATTCTTTACTCAGAATGCTTGATTAGCCAGATTTGTTTGTGATGCTTTTCAATATATTTTTTTATGCAGGAAGGAACAATTTCAGAATAAACGTCAACCTCTCCATTTTTTAAAGAGGAATTTTTTTTCTATGAATCTATAATTTTGTGAAACCAGTATGAGTTAAAACTTTAAAAGAAAAAAAAAAGATCACATGGAATGGAATTATTCTCCTCTGACATAAGGTACCTCATCTACCAGTCATTCTGGAGTGCTATCTGCCCTTGGCTACACAAGTATCTAAACAACCAGAAGGGCTTTCGATGGATACAGTTCAGTGACATGAATAACGGGTGTTGTAGCATGTCCATCGTACATTGCAGGGCTCTTGATTCTTTCCAGTGGTTTGAATTAAAACTGTGAGTCTCCCTAATTTTTAGTGTGGGCTCTGCTCTTAAATTTGACAGCCTCCCCCCTTCAATACTGATCTGCTCTGAAACTGCACTCATTATGAAGGGGTACACTTTCACTCACAGCTGTTGTTTCCATAAAAAAAATAAAAATACTAAGCAAAAATAATAAAACTTGTCAAAAACTTCATGAATACACTACCTCTATGTACGTATTTTTCAACCCTATTTTCTATTAAACCAGTATTTCTATGCAAAAAGTCTCTTTATGAGACTTGTCTTCAGTAACAAAAAGCATCAATAAGTTCTCTAAGCATAAATTATGCAAGCCTCATAATTCAAAATGAGCCTGTAATTGTAATTAGCAGGTTACAGGATTTCTATAATTTCATTTCAGTCAGTTGGAATTTCCTGCCTGTGTGGAAATGATATTCATAAAAACATTGCAAACTTTTTGGAAGGCTAAGTGAACACAGCTTCTTCAGGTGCCTCTGAAGAAAGATCAATACTTTTGTTCTTGAAATTCCCATTGGGTATTAGGATGCAGTTTGGCATCATTAGACACTTACAAGTCTTATTTTCTGCCACTTGGGAGATTTTTTGAAGAGCTTACAGTAATAAAATATTGGGCAATAGATTTTCAAGAATGTTTATGATTTGGCTTTGTATTGTATCTCCGGACTCTAGAGTTGCATTCTCTACGTTTTTAGTAAAATATATTTGCCACGTGGTGGGCAGTGGAATTCAATTGTATATGCTTGAACTAATGTGCAAGTAAGTCCGTAGCTGATTTGATAATTATTACATAAAGACTCCAAGCCCTGGAATAACAGTTGTTACGTTTCATACTGAAGTGTAAATAAGTAAATATGGACTTAGAAAATATTTTATGAAAATAGTAAAATAGATAGTTTCTCAGTATTGTGGAAAATAGTCACAATGGCATTTTAAAAGAATGTTTGAATCCTTATTCCATTTGTGGTTCTCCCAGGCACAGTCTGAATTTCTAGTCCTCACTCATTCAAAATCCCATGGATTCTGAATACATTCATCTAAGGAAAAGAGGACAAATTCCTTTTGACAAAGAAGACTTTCAGTCTTTTTCAGGAAAAAAGGAAAAGTTTAAAATGGAGAAGGTTTAAAATGCATCATGTTGCAAACACTTGAATTACAAATTTTCATTTTCACTCACAAATTCCAAAACTAAGTTTGAGAGAAGAGAAATTAATAGTAGAATAACAGTGATGTGACCGAACCACTTTCTCAGAACAAAATAATTTAGCAGCTCCATATACCTCTAAAATGGATGGTGGTTTTCAGATTTCAGTGTTTGCATTCTGTAAGAGATTCTTCAAAACTTACCAAGAAGTGTTCAAAGTGTAAAGAGAAGGGTAAACAATCATCAGTTGCAGAGTTTACCAACTGTAATTTGCTATTCAGTTTGATAAAGTAGTTTTCCACAGTGCAGAGCCTGTCATCAATATTCAGTCCACACTGAGAGAATTCTTATCTAGATCTGTAACAGAATAGGAGATCTGTTCCTAAGTTAAACTCCTGCTGCAGTAAGTTTTTATTCAGACACAGAGTATATAAATTTTATTACTAACTAGCACATGGACAGATTCTAATCTAATCACACATCATATTGAAAAGTTCAGTCTGGACTTCTGAAATTGAAATACAATTCAGCACACTTGTATTGATATCCTAGAATGAGTCTGGCAGATTTGGAAGTAGAGATCCTACTTATTTTTATGCTATCTCCTCTTTGTGTTTCATTAAAACATGTTAAGTGATGACATTGGGACATAGCTCACCTCAGACAGCTGGCAAGCTACATCATGTGAAAGAGTTGCAGAAAAACTCTGAAAATACTAAGTCTGGATGCTGCAATATGCTATGACACTGCATCCTTTCCACTGAGCATTATCCATAGCATATTGATTCATCATCTCAACATGACATTATAACATCTTTTACTTTCCCACCTACCGTTTCCTAACTGCAGAAAAGAGCAGAAGGGGATGTTCTCCACCTTACATCTTTAAATACCCACTGTTTCCATATTCTAGCAGGCATAATTATCAGTAAAAAGGAGTCACGGAGGCTTGTATGTTAATGAATTTGTTCTTGCATTTTTGCCTGTATCAGGCAGCAGTGAGAAGTTAAGTATATTTCCTACATTATTAATGCTGTACACTCCAAAGCAGAAAGAATAAATTCATGAATTTCTGTGAAGAACACCATGGGGCCTGTGAGCTACACGACCAGATTTGTTGTGTGAAAATAGATAAGCAGCTCTAGCGAAGTAGCTTTTCTGTCCTTCCATATCCGTAACTACAGGGATTTCAAATCATGATACTGTTAGTGAATCTTAAAAAACATATCCAGTGATTAAAGACAACAGCTCAGTGCACCAAACTGCAATTACTTGAAATATTTGGATCAGAGGCTCCAACTGTTTTCAATTCAGAATTTGATTGATTCAGTGAGGGTTCTGTAAGCCATGATCCGTCTTGTACAACGACAAGAGAAAGAGAGGATCACTGCTGGGGAATGACAGTATGTGAATCTGGATTTCTGCGAAAGCTTCCACTTATCAACCCCTCAAGGACAGAATCCTCCATATTTTGAGCCTGAGTTTTGTTATAGCCATGTTTATCACAATTCTAAGAAGCTGCACGGTGTAGAATGTCATTATCTTAACTTTCAGTCTGCTTGATGTATTAAGGAAGTTTGTTCAGAGCTTTCAGATGCTGAAGCCAGTATGGATGAGTTATTTAAGAATACAAAATACTTGGCAGTCTTGTTACTTTGTTAGTACGTAGGATTACAGCTAAAACAATAAAGATGGGTTTGTTTGGGTATTTTTGCATATATAGGAATTTAAGAGTAGCAGAGCTGAAGCAAAGTTCTAATGCCCCCTTTATTTTCCTCTTATTTTCAAGGAATCACTACAGTTCTAACAATGACCACTCTCAGCATCAGTGCACGTCATTCTTTGCCCAAGGTGTCCTATGCCACCGCCATGGATTGGTTCATCGCTGTGTGTTTTGCCTTTGTTTTCTCTGCACTTATTGAGTTCGCAGCTGTCAACTACTTTACCAACCTTCAGACTCAGAGAGCAATGAGGAAGGCAGCCAGGGCAGCAGCATTGGCAGCAGCACTATCAGCAGCAACTGTACCGGCAGAGGACGAGATTGTCTCGGTAATTGCTTGCTTTTCTGATAATAAGCATCATATAGGAAGAGGCAGCTGAAGTAGTGAACGCAAAACACTATTAAAGTGATCTTAACGTGAAACATTATGTAACCAGATCATGTCTGTTTATCACATTGTTCTTATTCAAGAAAGTGGAAATTCTTAAGTTATTCATTCTGTTTATTTAAATCTGAGATATGATTTACTAGAGATGTTTATTTGGTAAGATACTTAAGGAAAGTCATTAGACTGTTACCCATACTTCTCCTGAGCAATGCTGTAGGCAGTGTGTGTGGTCAGGCAAGTGGGGTTCTCAGAAAGTCTGCAGAATTTATAGGACAGTGTACAATAGAAGGAACATGTACCTTGGCCAGATGATTATGGGATCACTGTCTTACACGGTACATACCATAAGTGGGTCATCTGGAAGATGGGTAATTAGCTTTTACATAAACTTGGCATCTGTTACTTCTATAAAAATCTGTGTTGGTGGAAGCTTGGGGAAAAAAGCATAAATTAAGGATAGATTTTAGAACATGCGAAAGACAGGAAGTCTTTCTAGTATCAAAAAAAGTATGTCAGAATTGCTTGTAAATAGTATTCCTTACATCTCAGGCTAAGTAATGAATGCTGCCTCTCAACATATGTCAATATATTTATCACTATAGCCCTCCTGTTTCAGAATCAGTTTTACTACCACAACAATTTCCATTTTTAGAGGAATAACAGAATTTGAATGACCTTTTGAAAAAACCTCTGAGTCTGTGATGAATAAGGAGGTCAATCCAAGAGGTGCCCGTATCAGGACAACACCTTACCATTTATTAATCTTTCCAAATTTTCTTATAAACAGCAGTTAAAGTTATAACATTTAGGTACATTCAGACCATTAAACTCATAATTGATAAGTTCCATATAATAGCAAAACCAGAGCTCCACAGCATCTTGCTGCTGGTGCTCTTTAGAACAAATGCTCTTCACTTCAACAGGGAATCATTATGCTTGTTAGCCATGTTGTATTTTGCTTATAATGGTATAATATTGAAAAAAAATTAGGACATTATAAGCTATAAGAAAGAAATTAATTTTATTTTCATTAAATATATAAATACAGAAAGGAAAAATAAAATCTTTATATATTTTAATAAAAAATATTTTAAAATACTATGAAGCACCCTCCTTCCCCCTTCAATCTAGTTAATTTTGTTTAAAATATTTCTTTATTCAAATATACAAAATTTTTCCCACAGTAGTCAAAAAGCCTGTACACTCAGGAAAGAAAGATGTCAGAAGCCCAAATTCTACTCTCCTGTACTAATGAAAGTAGGAGCAGCTCTGGTGCAGTGGCTGACCTGTGGTGCTTTGTAGGAGGGACAGTGGTCTGGCTGAGATCATCTAAGTGCTCACAGCCCAGCAGGCCTGGTCCGGCTCCAGGAAAGCCTCTCTGTTTACCTCACTTAACTGAGACAGAATTTGGCTTGCTCTCCTTGTCAGCTGCAGGCAATCCCTGTGTGAAACACAAAACTAGGGGTGTTCCACTGCAAAACTCGACGGCAACAAGCTGAGGAGTCATCTGGACCCTGACACAAACCTGTGTTTATTCATATGGTGGCCAAGCTTGTTTTAGCATGTCAAACCTGAACGTGTTATACACACATAGGTATAAAACCCATGATGACATTTAGCTTTTAATCCATTTCAAATGTAAATTTTCTGTATCAATCTTATGGTTTCATCATTATGGTTTTCTTTATGCAGGAAGATCTCAATATTGGAAGTTGCAGGGGAAGGGAATAGGTGACACTTTCTGGAGTGCACCGTTTGGAGTAATGCTTTGTGAGGTGGTCAGGGAATACACCCTGTGGATCAAAAGACATCCTTTCCGTGTGAGAGACTACATTTAAGAGACAAAAGATTACCGCCCTGTAACAGCTTGATTCCTAGTTATTTTCTAAAAGACCTCATTTTAACAGAAAACAGCACAGAGCAGGGAAATCCCTCTGGGATAGCTTCCTTCTCCTCACAGCCTTGTCCCTGTGCTTCAAAATAACATGGCTTGGGCAGAAAAGGATTCTCATTTTCTTTAAGAACCCTGGCCAACTGCAGAGCAGCCGTATGTCACTGGTGTAGAGGATTTAGAATTCCTTAATTACATCAGAATATATTGAGTATGTTTAATGAGTATCCTAGTATAACTGAAAGGAGAGAATTTCTTTTTGGATTATCAAGCACCCTTTATGAGATCATCTTAGAAACAGCTACGTGCATTAAAGTCTTGGCTGAGAACATGGCATTTTCCATCAAATTAGGGAGACCTTCCTGCTCCTTCACAATTATCAGATCATCAGGTAGACTATAAAAAACAAACAGCAACTTTCAATTATATTGACTTTTTGTCATCCCAACAAAAAAAGTAGATGCTGATTATTTGCTTCTGTCTGAGATAAATGTTTGTCTGATTGACAAAGCCAGTGCAGGGCAGTAAGGGAGATTTAGAAGTAGCTGATATCACACACCAAAATAGGAAAAAAAGAGATTAACTTGATTTCAACATTATTTTTGTTCAACACTGAAGTCTAATCCCAGTACTTTTTCCAGGGAAGCAGCGAGAACAAAATTAAGTTAGTTAAATTATGGAAAAAAACCTCAAACAAACCCCTTTAGTGCTGTTTGTGTAATTCTGTCTCATTTAGACACTTGAAGTAGTTTCTCTATGCTGCAGACATTTTGCAAAGTAAAGGTAGAGACAGGGATTGTTTTGCACAGACACTGATGGATTTAAGAGCCAAATGTGACTCTGAACATTTAAATCTGTTTAACAGAAAAATACATTTTGACAGCAGAGAGGCTCTGTGCCAGTTATATGATTTTTCCAGTATGCTACAAATGAATGTTAGGAAGAGACTCTACCACAACACATCCCACTGAAAAGAAGGTGACGATTGCTCCAGTCTCTGCTGTCCTTCACACGCACCTGCTATATATGACAGCAATTTTAATCCAATGGGCATGGGATATTTTTCAAAGTTTTGTTTTCTGCCTCTGCTCTGCATGGAAAGCCCCTAGATTATCTGACTGTATACCCCTAGATTTTCCATGCAAAGTAAATTGCATTGAAATAATAAGGTAACAGCCTCTCCGCCTAATCACCTTTACATGCTATTTAGGCTAAATTTTGAGAAAGGTGAATTTCAGGCCCTGAAGATTAAGAAAGAAGTCAGTTTTCCCATGCTCCAAGTGAGTTATTTAACCTAAGTAATTTAACCCTTTTACTAGGGTAAAATATGATGAAAACCAATCTGCATGTTATTCCTCATAATATTTCTAACAAAGGGAACATAAATTTCCTAAAGAGATGCCTAAAGCTAGGGCTGTTAATGACTTCTAAGCTATAGTCAGCTTTTAATTATGCAGGACATTGTTTATAGATGTTTGCAATACACATCCTTTGAATCAGATCCCACAGATGGGATATGCAAAGAAATGTCTAAATTATGAGTTATAATGATTGTCTGTCATGAGACAGATTCTGAAACTGCACAGGACTGTAAAGAATGAGGTACCTTAGTGTACGGCCAAAAGATGTTACATGTGATGGACTTTCCTGCTGCAAGATGCTGCATATGGATTGTTCAATAGCTAAGCGGTTTTTACAGATCCCACTGTTGGATGTAGGGGCTAATCCCTGTTATCTCCCTCTTTGGGATTTGAGTCATTAGCATGTGCTGTTATGTGTGTAATATGAATGTTTGAAATTGCTCAAACTGTATCTACTAATGAGCAGAGACAAAGAATGTTATGTATTTAATCTAGCATTCTGCCTTTTACAGGCATTGAGTTTTGGTTTTAGGTTGTTTTTTTTGTGTGTGTATTTTGTGACATCAGCAAAGTTCAGTATCTTTAATCCAATAAATTATAAAGAAAAAGTAACACCTTATTTTTATCTGAACATTTAGAGTATATTTTACTGCATTGTTGCCAAGAAAGAGATGTGAGTAAAAGAGAGACAAGAAAGGACATAGAGATATTAATTGGTTTAAAGTTATTCAGTATCTTAGTTGCATATTTAAGATACTGTTACTGTTAGATCATAAACTAAATTGATAGTGAAAATATGTATTTGCAGTACAAAGCAACAGATAAGAGCTGAAAATTCTACAAATATGAATTACAGAAATCTCTTGAGGGAAAGAAACGTAAGAACAAAGTGCATTCATAAATCACAGTTACCATCCACATCAAAATCAGAGAAAGCAGACAAAGAATTCTGTTTACTCCTTGGTTATATATTATGTATTTTTGAAATCTGGAAGCCAAGAAATTTGCTGAAAGCCTCCTGAGATATTCTAAGCATAAGCAAATTCTAGTGATATTGAGGAGAGTTGTGAGAGAGCAGCATCTTTATGGACAAGATGAGTGCTTTGTGGGCTTTCCAGGGGATGAGATTGCTTGGCTGCAAAAGCTTAATAGAAGGCAGACTCCACCTTACAGGTCATATACATACCAGTCTTTGTCTAGTCCAGTGTTCTGGTATCTCACATTAAACAAGGAACTGGCAATCTGTTCTGTGTCACTGGGTATGCAGAGATAGTGGCAAGTTTAATTGCCTGATGGGACCAACACTTCATATGAGTGCGAAAGCACTCCTCTGCATCAGGGTTCAGTAACTTCATAGAGTCAATTATTTCATTATGACACAGTGTGCCACTCCTCAGGCTCCCTGTAAACCACTCCTTCCTTTCTGAGTGATTGGCTCTGGGAACTATTTGAAATAAGGTGTTCATTGCCATTTTCTCTGTGTTCTGTTAATGTTTCATGATGTTATTGTGGGTAACCTTTGTCAAAAGGAGAAGTTAAATCTAAATATAGTAGACAAATTACTGTAGCTGGTATTCAGAACTCAACTGCAGTGAATTCCAATGAAATATATGAGTTGTGGTTCTGGGGCAGCAGGTCTGGTCTACAGTCAGCTACCATTCTGAGAAACATCTTCATTACATATGGGAGAGAAATTTGGACATAGAATTCCATATCCTGCATAGTGGTACACAAGAAAATATACTTGACCCGGACTTGCTGTATGAGGACACAAGAGTGTTAAAGATAGTGTAAAGAGCTACTTAGAGTTTTTCTTGAGATGGAATCACATTCAGATAATCCTCCTTTTATAGCAATCCTCCTTCTATAAGAATGAGATTTAATAAATATAAATAAAATACCAACCAGGATTACACTTTTCCAAGAGCCTATTCAAATGATCACAAAGATTTTACTAGCTCCACATTCGAAATATGCTCATGAACATCATCCACAGACCGACCATGTGCTACATCTGTTCTACTTACTATTAACTCCATCAGTGCAGCACAACAATTACTGATGCATGCTTGAATGATCCAGAGCAGAATTTGACTCACCTTATACCACAATATTGTAGGGCTAAAAGGGCTAATAATTCACCTTAACACTTACATAAATTCACCTTCACACTTACATTTTTTGGAACAACTTATTCTCCACAAAAGTCGAGTTACTCCACAGGAAAGTAAAACTGAAGATACCTTACAACTTGTACAGTTCAGTTCAAAGCAGGGCATACAGGTAAACAGAACAGCAACTTCAGTGGAAGCACCAAGACAGGCTCAGTGAGTCTGTTTATAGCAAGGGATTATTATTATGATTAGCGCAAGTGGACATGGATAACCCTCTTTCTGTTTCTGTGACACATCTGGAGATCATCCCCCATTTAAATCTGTCTGTTTCTTGCTGTGTTACTGGAAAATACAAAAACAAACATCTGTGTTCCAGATAGGCACAGCCCCAGAACAGGAATGCTCTTTAATACCCATTCAAAACATGACAACAACCATATAATGTATAGAGGGCAAGTTGGAAGTGGTGATGGGTTGTAGGGGAAGAAAAAGGGCAATAGGTAAGAGTGATATATACAGAAAAAGTACCTTTTTTTTCAAATAAAATGTTGTTCTCTTTTTATTTAGACTAAAATCAGCTGTGAGGAACCCATCTCTCCCTAATTTTAGTTGGATATGAGTCCATTCATCCATGAGCAGAACTCATACTGTAGCAATGTCCCTTGTTCTGATTCTCTGACAGTAACACTGACTGCTGAAAGGATAATTCCTGTTATAACTATATTTTAAGTCATCCAGGGGACACCAGGTGTGTTAAGCTAGTCTGTTATCTAGAAATTGTGGCCTGAGTACAAGGATAGTCAATGTATTTCAGAAAATGCTGCTTTTCCCTTTAGTGACCCAGTCATTTATCTGATTGCCCAAAATCTGTTCCCATGCTTAGAAATCCTGCAAGATAAATCCCAGAAATGCTGACAGCAGGCTACATTTAGGTGAATGGTTGTCATTAAATCAATCCCAAAGAATGCCTTTGGACATTGCATATCTAGCAGCACTTTTCTACCTTAAAACCATTCAAATGTTACCCTTCCATTTTACTATAGATGTCTATGCCGTTATATTGCCAGTTATTTACGTTGTCTAATAGTTCCCTCACCCGCTTCAGTCATTTAGCCATCAAGTTCTGCTGACCAAAAAAGCTACTTATCTAACCCAAGAATATCTATGTATGTTGTGTGATTTTTCATCAATAATCTGGGAATTTATTTTTTCAGTTCTTTATTGACAAAGATTTAGGCTCAAGCTCAACTAAAATGTTGTACGTTAGCATTGCTTTTTAGAGTCTGAGCTATTTCTATCGCTTTGTATTAGCAGAACACCACAGTACCTCGTTGAAACAATGAAAACCAACTCAACACTCTTGGCATTCTTCTGTATTTTCTTAACCATCAAATGAATCTTTTGGCTGCTTCCACACACCTACTAATGGCAGTCCTGGGATATGGCAGTAGCAGCGAGATTTTTGAAATTTTTCTCCTATTTGACACTTCTTTGAAAGTGGGCAATTGATATCCATTAGGGCAAGCTTGGAGCCTGTGGTAGATCCTGTTCCTAAGCCTTTTCTGCAAGGAAGAAATCTATTACTTCTACTCTTGTGAAAGTAAAATAATGGCAACTTGACCACAAATAAAACAGATGTACATAATGAATATACTTGTGAGCCTAGTAACTAAGAGGTAAACTCTAAATGTTCCTGAGTTCTGGCTGAATTTTCATAGGAGTTTTCTTTCAGCTTTCTAAGAATAATTGGACCTGGCTATGAACATGGCACAAAATATAGGGATCATTTTGTTTCATTTTACCATAAATGAAAATAAAAATTGCCCTGCTATGGTTAGGTACATTTGTCTTCAGTTGAATGCATGGAAACGCTGTGGGAATCACAAGATATATTTGAAAAGGAAATGTCATCCTAGAAAAAACCAACACGACAGTTTAACATTCATGTCTTCAGCACCTGTAAGTTACTCCACTGCCCTTTGTGCAGCAATTTTGTAGCTCTTGTGTGACAGCTGGACTTCATTCAGTGAGTGTTTACTGAACTCATTCCTAGGTTCACACAGGGAAGACTGTGCTTGAGCCAGCCATATATGCGATCTTGTTTAATCTTCATCCATATCTACGTAAACTTCAGGATTACCAATATATTGCAGTTTAGATGCATCATTACCTTCCTTTCCATTTAGCTCCATCCTTTCTTTTTCTCTCTTATAACTTCAATTTATTACCATGTTAAAAATATGAAGAGCACATATTCTGTCCTGTTTCTTCAACAAAGCCTTGGGCCTCAAACACACCTCTGTGTGTTTGCTGTATTTTTGTGATTTCCTTAGGTTGCACTATAGCAAAGAAGCAATGATAAAATCAGAAAGTTGAGTAAAAAAATGGAAAGAAGCCTAATGATCACAAAACCTAAGATGCTATATCTAAAAATGACCCTTTTTTTCCTCTCCCCTCTTTCTTCTTTTCTTCCACAGCATTCTGACTCCAACTCTAACCTGAAGAAGCGAGTAAACTCTGTAACATGTCAGGCAGATCAGTCTCCTGAACCCAGCATAATATCAAATAGTGCATCCCAGTGTCAACCAGTGTCTGTTCCTCCACCAGCCCCACCACAACCACCAGCTATTGGAGGCGCAAGTAAAATAGACCAGTATTCCAGGATCCTCTTTCCAGTGGCATTTGCAGGATTCAACCTGGTGTACTGGGTTGTTTATCTTTCAAAAGACACTATGGAAGTGAGTAATAAGTTTTCTGAGTACTTGTTTATAATATATGTTTACTTAGCCAATATTATTTCAATTGTTCATTTACTTTTGCAACTCCAGGTAATCAGTCCTTTCTGAGGAATCACAGAATGTTTTTTCTGCAAAACCAGCTGTGGCATCCAGTGCACTGGACTCAGCTGTGGCCCTCAGTACAATGCAGAGAGGCTGTTTGAGGAGGGGAGATGCAAATCCTTATCTTTCAGCCATGTTGCACTGAGCAGAACATGCTGTGTAAAACAATGTGTGATGTCATTCTCAGCAAGCAAATTAATCTTAAATCTTCTATTTCTTTACCTACGTGCAGTAAGGAATGGTAGAATTATCTTTTGAAGCAATGCAGTGAAGGAGATAAGAACTTTAATATCCTAAGGTTTTCTCAGTGAGGTAGTACAGTAAGTCTCCCCGAAAAGTTTTTTATTCATAGTATGAAGGATTAATAATTGCAGTATAAACTTTGTGAGCCAAGAATCCCTGTTTTTATACATTTTAATGTTGATTTCCCTATTTTTTCATATAACTGCACTGTTTTATGCAGATAAAGCTGTTAAATTCTTTGCTTAAGTTTGTTTGAGTCAGGCAGAGAGAGATATCCGTGAGGTCCAGAAGAGATGTGTGCCCTGCAAATTGGGCATGTCTAGAATAATCAGTCAGTGATTAGTCATTAAGTCTTTAATGCTTTAAATCTCTAATTTTTCCCTTTTTGCCTAAACACAGTTAATGGTTTCTCATTTCCTTGGGAAAAAATACATTCAGTTGCCTCGTTGCCATAGAGTTTTTGGAACTCCCTGTACATTGCAGTCAATATGATTGGTACATTTTGCTTTATTTAGGACAGCTAGAGAGATAATGAGGGTATTTAGATAGCACTGAATGCACAAAGTCCCTACATCAATAAAAACAGAGGCTGGAGAGATCTGGAGTGAGTGCTGATTGGGCTGTACCCTCACCTCCTAGATTAGAGGTAAAGCAGGCTGAGGGAAATCTCCCAGACAGCCAAGAGGTGTTGCAGTTCAAAGGAATCAAGGCAGTGCTGATCAGGTGATTGGGGGGCACGTTGTCTCTGCCTGAAGCAGAGGCTCCCAGCCTCTAATTTTACTGATTGTTGCCCCAGTAGGATGTGGGAAATGCTGTCTCTCAAAGATGCTACCAAGCAGCCTTATGGAATCAGGAGGGCAGGAAGGTGGGAGGCACTGCCTCTTACAAACCTTCCTGCAGATGTCTCTCTCAAGAGGCCACAGCTGCCAACTCCTGGCCACTCCAAATGTGGCCAGTGATAAATTCAGCATTTCTGCCAGTTACTGATCCTGCTGTTAAAATACTAACTGTGTGTGCAAACTCCTGATCTCAGAGCAGGGAAGGAGTGAAAAGCTCATGTACAACCATTACAGCTCCTGTTTGGGGGTTGGTTGCTCAGCCTGCTCTCCAGGGATTTCGTTCAGCCATTCACACTTCGCATCTAGAAGTATTTGGAACATAGTTGCCATTTCCCCTGATAGTGATGAAATATTTACACTAAACCTCGTATATTAATAGTTACATTAGAACTAGGCTTTTAAAATACTTGAAAAGTCTAGGACAAAGTGCTGACTATAAATATTTTTTAAATGCTACTTTGCAAGCTCAAAGATGTGCTCAGAAGCTCAGAAATTATGTATTGTAGTAGCATCATAGAAAGACAAATCCAGCAGCAACATTAAGAATGGAGAGAAATATTGACAGCTGGAGTGTTTGGAATTATGAAGAATGTAAACAATTATGTAAAATGTTGATCAAGCTCTTCTCCGTAAATTGCATTTTCCTGTTTATGTACTCATTTGTAACTAATAATGATTGTGATAAATGCTGCTAGGTTGCTAATTCACTATGTTGTATCACTTTACTAGTTGTTACTTTCAAGGAAAAATAGGATTGTTTTTGCTTTAAAAATATATTAAAAATATGTAAGCCTTTCTACTCAAGCAGAGGAGATACAAAAGTTAGGTGAGCAAGACATGGTATGCTCAAGGGCAGTTCAACTTAATTTCTGACTCCCCCAAGCCCAGTAGATTAAATATTGTTACAGTATTATTCAGCTTATTCAATTTAAAAAGCACGTTTTATGTGGTATTTCAAGTATATTGAATATATATCTGTATACCTATATAGATCTATTTATCTTTGGGTTTTTTCTACTTTGAGCTCCTATAGCTTTTGTTGAAAACAAAATGGGGGAAAAAATATCTATCAATTCATTGAAATAATCAGTTCTTGTAGCGCAGCTTTCCAGGATTTTGATTAGTTTAGTTTGGAGAGCAGAACATCATTCCCCAAAGTCTGTCACTGTGGAGATTCCCAAACCCAACAGCTATACAGTAGCAAACAAGACACATTTGTTTAAATTAGCCAAATGAAAAGTTCTTGAAAGGAGAACAAACCTTTCTGAGAAATAGGAAGTTGTTCTAGATATTTATTTTGTCATACAGTATATTTTGGCTTTGCTTTTTTATTTTAAACCTTGCTAAATCCTTCAGCTAAATACTAATTTATGATGGTGACCTTGGTAGGTGAATTGCACACTTAGTTTATTTTAAAATTTGCTTGATTTAGGATGCAAAGAGTCCCCTTTTAAAGAGAAGACTACAAGTATTTCTCTGCCATGTAATTCACAATGCATATAATGTTTTCACATCATCTTACACATCTTATTTCTAAATTTATCTATCTTAATTTTCATTTGTAACATATTACACTTTTTCATATAATAAAACTTGGAATGATGGAGTGAATGACACTAAAGAGGGAGAGGGTCTTAAACCTTTGATGAAAAACTGCAGAAAAACAAGCAGAGGTCAACTTTTTGTTTGGGAACAGAGACAGATACAAATTCACTAACTGGGCTAAATTTGCTGAGGTATTATTTTGACACAGAGAACTTAGTACGATGGCAGGAAGAGAGTTATATGAGAAGCTGAGGAAGACGAGATGCTAATGATGTCAAGTGGGAAGAAAAAAACAGAGGAGGAAACAAGAACTGTACAAGAAAGTATTTGACTTCAGTATGTTGTTATCCACAAAACTTGCAATATGTATTGTTATATCATGTTTCAATTTAAACACTTGAAAAATAAAGTTCAGGGGAAACAGCCATTTCCATACACACTTAACAACTGAGCTTTGACGATCCAGGTAACGAGCATCAAATTCTAAGAGGATTCTCCCTTGTAATGCAGTTCTATTTTAAGTCTGCTGCGAGTCAGAAATCACATGGGCTTGTTGGTTTACTCAGTTTTTGGTAACAACTGTTAACAACCCATAACTTAACCTTCTCTCTAAACTTGTCTTCCAGTTTTTTGAACCTTCTGCAATGCATTTTCGAAATGACCCTCAGTCCAACTGAAGAACTCAGGATTTCAAGGAAATCACTTGAGGCCACATAGGGCTGAAGAGATGTTTAAAAGATGTCTGTCTGTCCACAGGTGCTCTCCATTTTCAAACAGGGAATATTTATATTGGACATCACCTGGATGCAAACTCTGGACAAATCAAAGAGCTTCTTAGGGTTCTAACAATACTTTCTTAAGATTTCTTATAGTGATTCTACTATAGAAGTTCTGCTTAAATTATTTGGTTTGTTTGTCAAAGGAAAGAACATGCATTTGTTCTAAAACTGTTGCAAACAATTGAACATTTACATCGACATAAAATATCAATAAAATGATTTTTTTTTAAAATATAGAATAAGGATTGCTAGAAGCAGCCTGATTCTGAAATAACTGGTAGTTGCACTGATTTCCATCACTTGACATTGACCCAAAATACTGTTGGAAAGAAATCCTATGAAAAGGAGCTGCAGTTCTATCATGTGTTAATCCTTTTATATAAAATATTAATAATTATTTATTTGTATTTCATTTTAATTTTTAATTTGAGATCATGTTTATAAAGCATGAGATCTAAGAAAAAAAGGAAACATAAGCTATTTTTTGTGTGCTTCAGCTGATCAGCTGCCATGGTGTGACTGTTTCTGTTGTGAGTGACCATGGCAGCACAACTAGACTAATAATGAGCAATTTCTCAGCAGGATCTGAAGATGCAGGACTGAGATGTCAGGGAGTTTTCAAGGTCTAAAGCTGAATAGACAGAACAATGCAGCTACCCATCAAGCTAAATACAAGCCTCCAGCTCCAGGGAACTTCCAGGAAGCAGGTATTGATAGCTAGTTAAGGAACAAGCTGCATTTTATCAGCTGATTCTACTGAATTGCCTGTAGCAAGCTCCCTAGAAATTTTTTCCAGACCCAAAGTAGTGTCAGCATATTCAGAGTTTAAAGGTAATAATATTTTGTCATTCTCAACACAAACAACCACAGAATTTCTTCATTCACCCTTCATCTCCATAATCCTTCTTTAAATATGATCAGGAAACCTATGCCTAGTCCAGTCAAACCCAAACCAGTTTTATTGCAGGTATAATGGACATTGGTAGGAGTCAGAGGCACACAAAGAAGTTTTAGCCAAATAAAAATTAAGGATTCTGTCCTATTTTGAAATTAATTCTAGTAAAATAAATTAATAAAATAACACATGGATTCAGGATATTCAGGGTCTTTTGCTTCGTCTAAAAAAATCTTAATCCCTGTGAAAAAATATTAATTCCAGTAAGTCACAGACTTTTATTGGCACTGTACCAGTGGTAACTGTCTCATGTGCCAGCTCCAGTTCTTTTCCTCTTCCTGTTTCAAGAGGAGTATGGAGCTTTTACTAGTGTGGTAGCTGGACTGAACATGGGACATCACTTTTTGTACGCCCTGTTCTCTAACAGTGAAGAGCTTAGATGGAACAATTTAAGCATTCAAGTCAACAACAAAAATTGTTTTTACAGATATGCCATGTTTGCAGTTTGCTTTTCCTGAATGGCTGCAGGCTGGCACACTTGGGTGGATTTGTAAGTGTGCTGAAGTCTTTCTTCCTTTTGCTTTGAAGCTAAAATTGTGACAATTTTTCCTATTTTCAGCTTTTATATACTATTTTAAGAAAAAAATGAAACTATGGATACTGGACAAATATTTTATAATTTGTAAATACATCTTATTTGAAAAAAAAAAGCAAATTGTGCTGTATGGACCCAGAAGTAATTTTTTGGGGTAACTATACTCATTCTTACTTCACTGACTACTATTTTGAGTACATTAATTTCTGTAAGAGTTTTCTGAGTACTTTAAAACTGGTTTATGCACAAAATGAAAATGTTTAAAAGCTGTAGTGAAACAAGTGACACTAAAGGAGCTAAATTTTGTGTCTGCTCTTTGCTTAAAGGAAAACTAAATAGGAATTTTACAGGAGATGCAGAGAGTTACTAATAGTCACTATTTCGTTGGAGTGTAGTATTTCAATGTGTAAAATGTTGTAACGTCCTGATTAGGAAGCTGTATCAGCACCTTAAAAATGTACTGGTAGCACTTGGTTTTAACAACATATTTCAACATGAGCACAAAGACTGCTTATCTTTTTTTTTTCCAAAGAGCTGCTCATGTGGATAACACAGACAAGAGTTGGTTCTCCACAGCTGTTTGAGTGGTAGGAAGAGAATGTATATTTTTCTATTCCATGCTTTGTAGAGACACAGGTGTAAACAATCCTGTTGATAACGTTAAGTTTTATCTTTGAATAAATATAATTACTAACAATTAATATCAGTTCTTAAGAATCCTGGTTATGGTCAAACACTAACCAACCAAGCACGACAGTAAAAGAGCAGATAAATAAAAAAAAGGTCTTATGTATAGGCTTATATATATATATGTGTATATATTTTATGTATGCATATATACATATGTATTTCTGTAGAAAATATAAATAAATAATAATTATTATATATATTTCTTTATTTAGTACAAATTAAAGGGGATATGGGTTTCTTCCAATATTTTTGACTTTACTGAAATAAGGGCAGAAGCTAAAGTTGATATAAAATGGGAATTTTTATATGGAAAACAGGACACTGTGGGAAAATGGGCCATTCCCTTGAACTATTGCACTCTGGTAATACATTATTCAACACCAACCTAACTTTATATATATCCTGGTAGAAAGAATTTTCTGGTTTTAGCCTACCCAGCCCACAAAGTGTAGCTTAAATTCATTTTTATCATGTTTTGCTTGATCAGAAGTGCAAGAAACAGAATAAGTAAGAACGCAGTTACAGAATTATGCAATAGTACAATAGAATCTATTCTCCCTCCCGTTATTTTTTCATAATTACTAAACCAAATAAAAATCCAGCAGTTTTAAGATGTAGAAACTATGCAATGACACATTAGACCAGCCCTGAGATCATCCACCGCTCTGTTCAGGGGACAGCCTGAACTGAAGCAAGAGCTGTATAAGCCCCATAAATATGAAGATGAAAGTCCTCAATACTTTTGATACAGAGCACTGTCCAGAGATTTGATATTTTGATGCTGTCTGTCAGGTTACTCACTCGAGGCCTTTCTCTTATGCATTTGCAAACAGAATTCAGGGGTGACTTTGTCATTGCTTATTCATTACATTCTTGTTTCTCTTGCAGTTCATTACAAGAGCAGCTCATCTGCCTTCTTTAAAGAATTAATTCTTGCAGGATTTTCCTCTAATCAGTAATCAGTCAAAGCCTTTCAACTCTCCACATAAATGCTGCCTATCACCTGTCTTTATGGTGAAACCTGCTAAGAAAAACGTCCTTATCCACAGGCAGAATGGTAGAGAATTCAGAAGTAAACCACTGCGTTCTGTATCACTCATTCAACAAAATGATCACTCAGCCAGCACTGGAGTGGTGCTTGTGTACAAAAATCAAGATCTGCACCTCATTTGCAGCCAGCAGTTTGGTGCAGGCAATAGCAATGCAGTGTCAGCAAAGGATATTGGAAGTAAAAGTTAATGACAAAGCATGAACTAGACTCAGACAGGCTTTGAGATGCAAGTCTTAGAACAGAAAGTTTGACAAAGAGAAATGAAGGAATCCAAAGAAAACAAAATCATCTCCACAATTTTAAGGTAGGAAACAGAATTCCATACATATTGAGAGTCATTATTAAAAACCAACCAACCAAACTATCCCTATTCCTGCCCAAACCCAAAATATAAGTGATCTTTCGATTACAGTTGGGGAAAAAAAACCTAACTCACTTTGCAACACATTTGGTTTGTTATTGAAGGGGTCATTAGTTCATGAAAACATGATCTGACCTCCATTATCACTAGATTATTTTATTCTCCTTAGAGTAATCGTACTAGTTTTAAGGTACTAAATTCTTTACAGACTTAAGAAGCAAATGAGCCTCCTTTAGGCTACATATAATTACATATTCAAACACTGCAGCAAAGGTTTTTCTTCCCACCTCACACCTGGTTTGTTTATAGTAAAATTTCCATGGAGCACATAGAAATATTTTGTAATTTAAAGCTAAGTAAAACTAATGATTTACAACACTTTCCTGGAATCCTTATTTCTGCTATTCTTGTGCATTAAAAAGTCAGCTTTGCTTTGGTTAAAGCTAGAAAATATCTGAAATTGTGATAGTCTCCAAAAACACATGCTGACAATTACAGACAAATTAAAACTTACATTTATCAAGTGAGCCATAGTCCTTATTGGCCACACCAGCATTGCCTCAAAGGCTGAGGAGATGCTAAAGGTGTTGGCACGATTACAGGGAAAATATACAACAAAGAGCCATTAGTTTGTGGTGTGGAAGGACAGCGAGCCTTCTAATTCCTTCACCTGCAGAAATGGAATAATACTTGAGTGCAATCCAAGCACATGCTGCTAAAAGTACTTTCAATGACATGTCATTGCTCATGAAAGCCAAAATGTCACATGAAAATTAGCACCAACAAGGTCAGTGAGCAGACAGCACCAAGTCAGCCCAACTCTCCTTGACATTGTTTTCAAGGAAAAAAAACATTTCATTCTAGAGACAGTAAAAAGTTTTCTCAGAAATTGTCAGGGAACAGTTTTCCTCTGTCAGATCTCATATTATTCTGCATACATTTCTGGGCAGTTTAATGAAAACTTGATAGGTTAGGTCAATCTGTGGCTACCAGGAGTGACACCACAGGTGTGTCACTCCCACTCAAGGTATTATTAATACAAATGCCTTCCTTAGATGGAATGCAGGTCCTTGTGTCCAGGAGGAATTTGGAGTAAGTTTTTATTTCTGTGAAGTGCAACCTGTCCCATGCCAAGGCTCAGTTTCTAACTGTATAAAAGGACTGCACAAAGGCTGCTGGATGAATTCTCCAGTAGGGAAAAGAAAAAAAAGGGGGGGGGAGGGGCTGTGGATCAGACTCGGAGCAAAAGTGGTTCTTGCACTACAAATTTTAAATGTATAACTGGACAACAGTTCCTGCTAGAAATCTGAAGATGAATCGACAGCACTTGACATCCAACACCATCCCTGCCTTCCAGAGCCAGTGACCAACTGTCAGGTGAAAATGCTTGTGGCCTCCAAAAGGCCATCCCAGACACTGCCAAGGTACAGGTACAAAATACAGTCAAGGTTGGCAAGAGACTTTTAAAAAGGGCACAAACTGAGCAAACAAAGTGCTCTGAATGTGCCAGCAGTGTAATCTGGTCAATCTATGGATAAAAGGAGGCTGTGCAGATGATCAGGCACAACAGCAGGGAATTATGATCTAATTTCAGAGAATAGTTGTAGCCTGACTTAAACAGCCAAAGGTCTCCTGTTCCAGACACTCCCTGGAAGGGAGTAAATGCCTCATTACTGGTGATGAGCTGCTGCTGGCTGGGACAAGCTCTGACTGCAACCCTCTCATAACTGTGAAATCCAGCAGTCTCAGCTATTTCAGTCATCAAATTACCCCATGAGTCTGCCTATAAGTTTCTTTTTATCTTAGAAGGTATCCATGAATGTTCTAGTCCTGTGAAACCACCTGGTTCACAGATTCTTTGGTTACTGAAGTTCACAGCACTTAGTTTTGGTTTGCTTTCTAATTCATTTCAATAAAAGTGATGAAAAGAACAGCAAACACCACTGGTAACTCCTGGAGGTCTGTAGGACACATGTTGCTGGGGCTTCTGTGACAAGGCTGTGGCCATCACCCGCTCTCCTCCATCCAAGGCCAAGGCAGTCAGTCTCAGCATTCCTGCCATTTCTCTTAGCTCTGGTTCCCACAATCTCATTCTCATAATTTTAAACAGAACTCAGAAATTTTCTTCCAAAATATGAAGACTATTTTCTTTCCTAATGTCGAACACCCAAACTTTTTCTTACAATCACTTCATTTATTTTTTCACATTATGAAGTCTTTCTACACATCGCTGAGTAATACAAATCACTGCTTTCTGACATTTTTGTCAACTGCTGAATACATTATTCATGAATACTTATCACTGCTGAACCAGCTCTAGAAATAGTGAAACAATGTGCACTAAGTAGTTTTACTGTGCCTTTTAATTTTATAAACCAAAATAATTGGGGAGTGTATTACTTTTTCATTCCAATATGCTCTGTTCATTTTAGGGATAGTGTACTCTTGTTCAGTTTTCATAAATTAATTCTCACACAGAGGCTGGAAGACTGGCACATCTGATGGCTCTTTGAAAGACAGAAAGTAAGTATTCCAGAATATGATGCCATGTAGGTAAGGGCAGGCAAGTGATCACTCTCTGCCTAAATCCCATGGTCCATTCTGGGCACACAGATCAGGCAAACCATTATTTTATTCTAAGTGCTGTAGACACACAGTATTGCAAAAACATGATAGTACATAATACCAGGACAACCCAAGTTAACAGCAATTACTTTGAAATCTTAAACAGGCCCTTCATTACCTTACTACTAATTTAATACCAATTCACATCCAAGACTATTAACATGGTTTAAATAGTATGTATTTGTCATATAAACAGTGCTTTATGCCCAGCTTAGAATGCAAGGCTTAAGAAAAGACAGCTTATCTCTTTGGTATTATTTAAATATAGCACTATTTTCCTTGGGCAAAGTGACAGGAGCCCTTAACTATTTATGGCACATAGAATATGGAAAATATTAGCATCATCTATTTAATCTCCAGCACAATATCAACTGCTAAAACATACATTACCTGCTACTACAAACTGTATAATGTAGCACCTCTGATACTGCAAGGAGCTTTTCTTCCTTAGGACCATCCATCCTCAGTTGTCATATTCTTACAGTCCTTACCTTTACTCTACCTCATATCAAATTCTAAATAGGAGAGAGGCTACTTAAAAGAGGATAACAAGTAGAGATATTTCAAATTTTCATAAACTAGGACAAGGCCATTATGGATCCCAAAAGTCTAAGCAAGTGCCAATCCAATGCGTATCTATTCACAGAAAAAAAGTCTGTGAAAGTCACTTCACGATCAGATCCAAATACAGACATTTATAGTAAATCAATATTAATTCACTATTACATAAACTTGTACAAGTCTCTGGTCAAGTTGGTGTCACTTTGTCTTACAAATATTATACAAATGGCTCCAAGGTACTTCTTCATAACAGTTTCTTCAAGAGTTCATTTCTACCTTTTCACTTTTAAATGTTTTGATTAAAATGCTTATGATGTCCCTGTAATTTGTTGAAACTTTAATTACCTTATAGGCACATGTGTGTTCATCTAGTGTTTCAGTGTACGTAATTAAGCACCTGGAATATGTAGTTTATTGACTGGAATGCCAGTTGTTTGCTGGAGCCCAGACAGTCTTTTGGCAACAAGGGTTGCTGCACTTAAATAATAACCTGATGCTAGAGCTGTTCTGTGTACTGTATGTGCCAGGTGAATGCAGAGATTAATTAGTAGTATTTAAAGGAGATGATTCCAGTCAGAACAGTAGCACAGGCAAATATGCTGAGAAGCCTCTAAAACATCTCATCACACAACAGATGGATTAACAATTGCAATTAAACTCTCCAGTATTACTTATCTAAATATTATCTATGTGAAAAGTAAAAGACTAATCTGTGGTAAGCAGGTGGAGGAGAAGAGAGCTGGGAGGTGCTTTTCAAAAAAGGGCAAACATTTGAATGTCAAATCTTTTACTGAAAAAAACAACTACCCAATTGCTTACAAGATTGTCAGAAACATATTTGCAAATTTTAAATATACCAGGGCTATCTAGTTGTATTACTATAATCGTAATTTATAAATTGCAGGATATAAAAGCATATTCAAGTACGCCATGAGCACTGATGAGTCAAAAGTTCAGCACTAAGGTACCACTGGATTTTCAGTCTAGTTCAGCTCCCAGTCTGTCATTAAATCAATTGAGATAAACGAGGTCTAAATAGCACCCATTAACTTGACTTGGTTTCTTTATGGCCAGTATTTGCTCACTGGAAATATTTAGAGAAACTTCAAACTGGAGCTGTCATTTTGCATTGCTCAGAGCAAAGTGTCTCACTTCAGAAAGAGCCTTGGGTAACTATCTGGATGCAAAGGTCACTTTGAGGAAGGTCTGAGGAAACATTTCTTTAAACATCTCTTTTATATCTTGTTTTGATCTACATGACATCATTTTCCACATTTGTTAACCCAACTGCTTGATATTTTAGGTGTATTTTTTATCAACAGTTTATCAGCACTTTTTAAGCTGAACAACTTAACCTAGTAACAGTATTAGTAGCATGACAACTTAGACTTGTAGTTCATTAGAAGCAAAAACAGTTCTAGCAAGTAAACCTGCCTAATTTAACAATAAGGAACTTTCTTTTCCTTCTAAACCTGTTAAATTGCTATATAGTCTTTGTGATGGGATCCTTTTTAAATGTAAGGATAATTATAGTCAAGTCACTTGAATGCAAAACCTATAATAGACACATTTGTTTTTCCTGCTTCTGTTTAGGTGCACCTAAAAAATGTCTCCAGTGCTAACAAACTGGCAGCAAATCCATTTTCTGCAGCCATCATCTTCTACCTTCTACTTCTACACCTTTAAGCACGAGACATTTCATTCCCAGTTTGGGAACATGAAGACAGTGAAAATATAGTATTTTCACATTAATTCCTGAAGTCACACTTGAGTATAACCCAGGGGAAAGAAGGGGAGGAGGAGGGTATCATGATACACAAAAAAATCAAAACAAAACAGTCAAAACCACACAGGCCAAGTTCAAAAAAGTCTGATCAATAGCACTGAAGAATAACCTGCTATTTTACCATCTCACATAATGTTCTGTATGGTGACGTTCCCCAGCAAGGCAGCTGTGGAGCAGGCCATGATAATCCCACACTAATCTGGAGATCCCCTTGGCAGGATTGTTCTGCTATTTGGAATGAGACAGAAAAAGAGGGTAAAAATCCAGTATTTCTATATAATCAGCCTGTATTCAAAATTTCCAAGCCAAACTAACACCATTTGGGAAAATAATTCTCAAGGAATTCCCAAACATTTCAAGAAATTCAGATTCCTAAACTTTACACTGAGTTTTGTGAAGAGAACAGTATTCCTGCTTTAGGCGTGTTGGTCTTACATTTCCATCTCATTACTTCCTTGCAAGTTGTGCAAAATCTGCAGTTGCCTACTAGAAGCTAAAAGCTGGTATCAAAGCCCTGCTTTAATTAACAGAACTCTGTACACAGAGCACAGGGGGCTTCACTTATTTTGCTAAACAGAGAAATTGTCAGAGGTACTTGTTAATTTGAGAAGATAATTATGGAAACTCATATATAAACATACCTTTCAGACAAATTTCCACTTTGTGGCCTTATTGAAAGAGTGTTAGGTACTACTACTGATAGCAAAGAGGAGCAAAGAGGGTTGGGTGGAGAGCACCCTCTCCTACTTCCATTCAGCAGTTCTGCCAAATTCTTCAAGGGTTAGAAGAAGCAAATTTATTTTGTATATCAATCAATAAATTCTAACATAACATAGTCCACTTTCACTTCATCCTTAAAACAGGGGATTTTCTAAAAGCTTTAGCAATGTCAAGTCTCATTCACATATTTCCATAGAAGACGAGAACTCCACATGGAGTTGGAATACATTGGATATATAATTCACCATCTTGTTTCCAAAAGCACAAGAGAAAATTGTGAAAGTTTTCAAACCTGAAGTCTGCATGCTGTTGAATTGCTTTTAATTAATTATAATTTCTCTCGTAATCAGCTCCAGTCATTTTGTTTCTTCCTCCCTCTGACGTGTTTTTTTCTATGTAATTCTAAAAACTTGCATTTCTATTAAACCTTTCTTGAAACTATTAATGAGAATTCAACCTTCCATGCAAGATTATACATGTATGAAATATAATTGCAATTTGAACATATTGTAATGACAGGTAGCACCAGATGGTGCAGTTACAGGTAATATGAATTCCTCATTTTCAATTATGAATGATTTATTTACTGTAACAAAATGGAATTATTTGTTTTGCAGTCCAGATTCTACTGGCTGCTCATTTCAAAGGAAAATGGAAGTGTTCTCTGATTTTTGGTCTCTACCTTTTTATCTGGCATAGTCTTGGTATTGGTTTACATACCCCACTGCTTCCTCCCAAGCCTAATGTTTGTTCTATACTTCTTGATTAAAATAAGAAAAAAGCTATGCCTGCATTCTGTTGATGAACATCTGTTCAAGACAGTTAAATGCAAATTCATGTTTATTGTTTAATTTGCTGGGTGGGCTCAACATCACTGAATTCTCTCCCCATGGGAATTCTGTACCTTCTTATATTCAAATAGGCCAGCATTGTTCACCCCTCACCCAGTCAGCACATCCAAATATTGTTAATTTTCTTCCACCACTGCCACACCTGTAGCTGCAGTGAATGGGAATAAGCAACATCCTTTGGAAAAAAAGGCATTGATTATGTCTATAAATAAGATACAAGAATACAAATTAATATCCATTTTGGAAACAAGGGGTTTTACAAACATAAAACTTGAAACATTTGGGTACAAAGTGCCTGACACTTTTCCCAAATATATAGCTTTAAAGAATGCTTAAAATTAGAGCAATCACTTTAAACCATTCAAATTTTTTGGTCTTGTCTTGTTTTAGAACAGTAATTATTTTTAGTAAAATATTCTTTCAGAAGACTTTTAAAAATAAACTACTTAATTTTACATAATTCCTGTCAGGTGAATGCAGATGTGGTGGGGGGAGTTGTTTGGGTTTTTTGTTTATTTATTTGTTTAGTGTTTTTAACTAATAAGAATACTAAAATGGCAGAGTCACCAGCTCAGTGTGACCCTCAGTACCCAATGCACTGGGAAATTCTAAGTCTTATTAATTGCAGTTAAGGTTGTATGGATAACTCAGCTGACAGAAGACATTCAAAATTACAGATTTCAATGCAATTTTCCAAGGTCAGATTAGTCAAGACAGGGAAAAAAAAAGAAAAAAAAAGAAAATTCATTAGGCTCCTGCTCTGTGGCATATCTTATAATTACAGACAGACTCGTGATAACCGTGCAAGGAACTCAAAGTGCTGTGCCATTGCAAAATAAAACATTCTGCAGAAAAGCAAAGTCCACCTGCCCTTCTTTTAGCTGGAATTTTTCAACCCACTTTTGTGTAAACAGGTATTTAGGGCATTTATATTTCTTTCCTAATGCAGTCAAAATGACCTTGAGAAGTTCATAATCTCTCTGGAATTTACATCTGGGAACTCCACAAAACAATGACTTCTGTCTTTTCTACATATATTGTAAACTCTTCAAATCAGGGTCTGCCTTCTTAGATGTTTATTTCACTAAAAAACCCCAGTGAAGTGCCAAACCCATCATTGTTCTCTGAGTTTCCACAATACACTAAGAATAATTTGAGTATTCTAAATCATGCAACTCAATGTCAGGAGACATTTTATCTTGTTAAAGAGAATGTCAGCAGCCTCTTCATCCCACTTATTCTGCAATTGGTGTACATTCATCGACCTCACTGTGGGTAGAAACACCTCTCACTTTCAGAAGATATGATATTTTTATGCACACACTTATATGCAGCTGTTATTAAGAATGCAGTCACATCATTTTTTATTCTAATAGTGGGAGTACATAATCAGTTCAAGTGCTGCACTAGTAAGGAGAATTCAAGACAAATTATAAGTCATAGATAATTACTATTAATAGAAAATATGCCTCAAGGAGAATGGAGTTATTAGATAAACATCATTGCAGTGCTTAGTAGCTCAGGAGTGGATAAAAGGAGAATGAGTTGCTCTGGGATTCCTCCACCCTGTAGTAGTTGAAAGGATATTTTTATTTTAGAATCGTTTCTGTTCCTAGGCTCATAAATGAAGATTTCATTTAAGAAGAGCCATGAGAAACTCAAGAACAGTTCCATCTTGACGCAGCACAGTATTTGGTATTGTTGCAGATAGCCCAGCTCCTCAGCCACAGCAAAGGCTCCCTCACACCTTTCTGCCTCAACTGAGCACAGCTGGCTTCTGAGCAGCAATTCAGTTAAAGCCAGGAATTTGCTCTCAAATGCAAGATTCTGTGTACCTGAGCTGGCTGCTTTACGATGGTGCGATTTCATTGACCCACACTGCCTCCAAAGTCTTGGTGGCTGGTTTCCTGTAGTAGCGCTCTGGGAAGGACTGTGTTTAAAATCCCAAGAAGCAAAGCTATACCAAGCCAGCCCTGACATGGTTGGCTGCTGTAGGACACTGGAAGCACACCTAAGGTGGGAGGTGAGGCCAGAAGGGCAATGCTCCTGACAACTTGATAAGAATAAATCAACAGCTTTTTAACACACAGCCTGAAGTGCTCAGTGCTAGCAAGGAACAGATTATTAACCTGACACATCAAAAGATTAAAAATTATTATCTATTATATTGTCCAAACTACTGAAAAAATTGTTTGTTTAAAATCCCTTTTACAGAGAGAAAGAGGAAAGAGATCACTGCAATATTTTTTTTTCTGCATGGAACATCTCTGGCTTTATTATGAGTCCGCTCCCTTTCTGCAACTGAAAGAAACCCAAACTTTCCTCAGCTATTTTTAAAAATGACCTGCAGTTCTTTCGGACTAATCCCTTTCTATTTGAAATCAGCATGTTTACTGTAAACAAGAAAGGTTTTCTTCATCATCTTCATCTGCAAAAGTGGACAAAGGCCAGGCAGAAAGGACTGAAGGATCCAGGTATGGACCTCCCTGACAGATACGGACGGGCTGCAGTATGGGCAGCAGGAAAGTGTCTTTGGTAAGCAGCACCCCTCCTGAACTGCTGTCTGCTTGGGCAGTTGGAGTAAATAGTGCAGGTTAATGCATTAAACTTCTGTTCTTAAAAGGAGTTCTTCTCAAGTTCTATTCTTAACTTACAGCATTTCTGGCAATCAATGACCTCACGCTTTATGATAATCCTTGTCAAATTAGTTTTCACACTACTTTGCAGTCAAGGACTGCAGAAGAGAAATATTGTCTCGCATTTTCTAGTCCATATGCCCATAGGCAAGATAAGCATATAGAATATTTTCCATGGAAAATTTCCTTGGCTGACAAGTATTCACCATTTCACAGAAGGCTGATGTATTATCAATTAACAAACCCCAGTCAGTGTGATTTTTGTAAAAGCAGGAGACTAGGAAACTGTAGGAAACTGAGTATTCTATTGGGCATTTACGAAAAGTAGCATTACAAGTGTTCATGCTTGGAAAAATGAAAGCATTGCTGCTTACAACACTGCTGATCTACAGCTCAGAGTGATGCAACAAATGGGTGAGAACAGCCACTCCACTTCCAAATATTGGTTCTTCTGAAAAAATATATGGGGGACAATGCACAGCCTTCTAGTATCACAAGTACTTACAAATTGTCTTTTTTACCCCTGAAATTTCTCATAAATCTTTTGTCCACCTCAAGAGCTGGCCACAGGGTGCAGCAGAGGTGGTTTAATGGCAGGGAGCTGATCCCTGTGAGACCTTGGCCCGAGCGAGGCTGCTGGAAGCTGAGGAGGAGCACTCAGGCAGCAGCAACGCGAGAGCTGGCATTAACACTGTCTTCTCTGTGTTTTGTGAGGGAAAAACAGTCTCTGTGGGAGTTACACCATGAATCACAATTCATGTAACTGTCTGTTTGACCCTCTGTCATGCTGTATGTGACTGCCCAAACACAGTTCTGTGGCCTTTTTATCAGCACAAGCTCACAGACTTGTAACTCCCCCTCGTATTGAGCAGCAGGCCCAAGTCCGGCACAGTTCGCTCACCCTCTGTGTAAAGACATGTCTTGGAAGGGACATCTGTGGGCTCAAGTGGGAGGCAATGATGGCCCTCTCCTGCCAGCTGGGTGAGGAGCACATGGATGTAACTGTAAAACATCTGCTCTCCCACCTGCAAGAGTCATGGTGGCAAACTGCTTCCAGAGCAGTGGGGGAAGATACAAACGTGTATTTTCTAATTATGCAATTGCACTCTCCTGCTTATTGCATTTTTGAAAGCAGAGCAAACTGGCACAACTAGAAGTTTTGCTTACTAATGCACACATGGATCAAACCGGAGTCAGCATTACAGACCAGAAACAATAGTCAAAACAATTCTCAACCCCTACTCAAAGTAATGACAAGAATTATGATGTCTAGTAATTTGATGCAAACAAACTCAATAGTGCTGTAATAGAAAAGAAACGACATGAGGAAATATGTGAAGCCGGAGGCTAGATTCCATTATACATATAAATTTTTCTTTTATAAGTCACAGCAATCAGAAGTGACATGATTTGTTTTTGAGACACTTCCCAGAAGAGCTAGTTCATGAACTCACGAACCAGTGGTAGCTTTATTTATTCACTGGACGTATGCCAGAGCAGCCCTGGGATGTACACCCCTGTTTGTTGCCATCACTGGCCACAAACACACCTGGATGGACATTTCAAAGTGTTCTGCACAGTTCCACTCTCAAATCCTTGCCAACTTGACTTGTGCCTGATGACTTTGCTCTCTACCCAAATAGGTACTCCAAGCAGAACCTCTAACAGCTGGTGTTGCTCTGCACAGCATGGGTATTCTCCACCAAAATACAGGACATTGAGGATCCCTTATTTCAGTGTTGAACTCTGAAATATTTCTCCATGCAAATATGAAGTAGAAAGGTGTGACAGCAAAGACAGAGGCAACTTCAGCAAGCCTTCTGTATTGTAATACTGCACTCAGACTCACCGTCTGAATAGCATCCTGAAAGTCTTAGTTGCTCATTCCTAAAAAGCCTCCATATGAAATAAAATGCTGTATCACACTAATAAATTACCTAAATTTATCCTTTTTAAATAATTATTAAAAAAAAAATCAGGTTCTCAAGGAAAGCAAAACCTTTGAGTCAAAAAATTGGGCAAATAAAGCACAAAAGAAAAGCATGTAACTCTTTCTGCCAGTGTCCTGGTCACAGTAGCAGGTCAGAAGCCTGAACAATGTGCAAGTGTGAAGAAAGTGGAAGGATCCACATTAAGACAAGTGAGGTGGAAACCATTAGATAAGGACTTAGTATTTTGGAATGACCCCTCCTTTGAATCAGGGGGGATCTCCAGGCAAATCCATCTTTGGAGCTGTGCTTGCCAAAAGCTCTCAGGAGCAGATTTTCAGGCTCTCATGGTTGATATTTGGAGCTGTGTTGCCAAGGGGGGAGAGCTGACAATGAAGTGTTGTCATTAAAACCATACAACTAAACTTCTTCCAAGAAACAAGCAGTAATGTAACATATAAAAACAGTTACAAATATTCAGGATTGTTTTGTTGTTGCTTTATGTATATTTTGTTGACTTTCTTGAAGATGGGAATATCTCTTCCAAATCTAATGTTTGAAAAGTATCCTCACAAGGCTGGCTAAAATTGGAATGAATAGAACTAGAATAAACACAATTTCATATTAGTTTTCATCTGTTACTATTTTCAGCTGTCCATTTAAGTGTGAATGATCATGGAAAAAAATTTCTTTCTCTTACTAATGATACAGTCCTTTTAGTCTTTCATGTGGCATCACTCAGATTGAAACACACTAATGAGGCTTTCAGAGCAGAGCTTACATTTCTCACTTTCTTTGAGCATTGCTTCAGAAAGCAGATTTGCTATTCGTGGAAGCACAGAAGAAGCTTTAGTAATGAACCCAGGGTGGGTCCAGGGGATGCTCCTCAGGATACACTGCTGCTTTGTAAAGAAAGGAGATTGGAGTGGGATGGCAGAGGAAGCAGTCTGAGCTACCTACAACATTCCAGCAATACCTAATGTTTAGTGTTTCAAAAGTGTACAGCACTCCTGAACAGATGCAGAATCAGGTAAGTGATGAGCAATACAGGTCTATGCTACACCTAAATAATTCAGCTGTAAACCCAGCACTTCCAACAGGCTGACAAGCAGAGACACACGAGGAATGGCCAGGGAAGAGTGTACAGGAGTTCATTTGTACACAACAATAACAAAACACACTTGCTCAAACACAAAATAAAACCCAAACCTGTAACACTCAGGCAGATACATTATTACTCCATAATTGGTTTTGGTCAAGAAAAAAAATAGTTAAAAATATGACATCTTGTTTTCAGTAGTGTCTTAAGACAGCAAGAGTAGGTGCATCAATAACAAGAGGCTAACCAAGCTATAACTGAATGTTTTAGGTTGGGAAGCTTTTTCTACTCCTATTCATATACTGGAAATACATTCAAAAACCTAGAATAGAGTGGTTAGAAACCAAGAAGCCTACAGGAACAGAAAAAAATTAAGAGAAAATCAGAAACTTACACCAAAAAAAAATTACAAGAGTGCAGTACTAAAAAAGGACAAAAATAAAAACCTGCGAATACTAACAGGAAGGCAGGAAGAAAAAAATTAATAGAAAACATCATTCCAAACCCTTGAGAAGGTGATTTCAAAGGAAACACAGGGATAAATGGATGACAACATGCATATTAATGAGCCCAAAGCAATTCTCAATTACAGTTCATTATCATTAACCATTGAAAAGTAAAAAGCAGATAAACGCCTCGGTCTGCTCTAGCAGGAGCTGAAAATTGCCTGGCAAGAGATGCTTCCCTCTCAGGAATTCTAAGTAAAGGCCAAGAGCCATTGAATGTAACACTTAGGATTCAATTCAGATAATAAAAACAGACTTGGGGAGCGGGGAATTGAGTTGCATTATCCAGAAGACAACACAGTAGTCGGAATAGTCTGAAGCCTCTGTGTTACGTACACCCTCCCATGCTGGCTTGCATTCATTCTTAAGCCTGAGCACCAGGTTACAGTGCAACTCCCCTGACCTCTCCACCTTCATTTAACCTTCTCTCTCACCCAGCCCTGCTCATTCTGAAGTAATGCTCTGTCAGCAGGTTCCAGGGGCTGCTGATTGTTTTCCTCACTCCTGGAGGATCCTGCCCTGGAGACTGCTGGCTAAATACAATGCCCAAGTCACTGCATACATGCTGGGGAACTATTAACAGCACACACATCACAGCTTCAACATAAATTTCTTGCCTTGTAAGTATAAAATGAGTCACACCTGCCTCGTTTAGATCCTGAATTAAGTTTTGGAAAGAACAAGGATATCAGAACAGGACAGGGTTTAGAAACTAAAACAGCAAACTAAGATTGCTAAAGGAACTCTGGGAGGCAAAGACTCACCATACTTGTCAGGAGTACAGTGCGCTGGTTGTCCCACTAAAGAAGTTTTAGAAACTCCTCCTCCTCTCAGAGCTTGTGGCTGGCTCTGGTAAACCTAAGGCATCACTCAGCCTCCCTGGGATCAGTGTCCAGAATTTTCATTTGATAGTGGAACACTATAGGATGCTTTCCCATAAGAATAATTACTTTCCAAAGCAATTGAAATGTATGTGGTCACTACAGAGTTTGGGAAAACAGAGCAGAAATAATTAATACGGATGAAGAACTCCAAACTAAGCTTGTGCATTTGTGCAGACATCCTTCAAGCACTTAAACCAGAGTTAACCTGTCATAAGCTCTTTGATGAGAAGGGCTCTAATGACATTTCTTTTAGCAATTAATTGTACCTCTTCTGAATTCAAATGTGTTTCAGCAGGCAGAGGTAGAGCAGAAATCAGGGAATAGAGAAGCACACAGTTATGAGACCTAGTCAAATAACACACTCATCTTTCAAAGTACCTCCCTCCATAACAAGTCCACAACGCTTACATAACAACTCAGAAGAATGTTCTAAAATTACTTTCTGGAGCAGAAATTTCTACATAGAACTATCACCATTTTCATTAAGCAATTTTCCCTTCACTTATAGGAGACCTACACAGATTCACACAGCTAACTCACTGGCATCTCACACATGTAGACAGTTTCATTTACTCATCATAACAGGTGTGATTGGTATGACTTCTGGCAGACAGGTGATACAGAGAAGTCACAAAACTCTTTACCAAAGCCTCTGAAGAACCCTCACCAACAGCTGCTATTCTGTTCCTGCAGTTACTGTCATACATAGCATTAGGAAAATAAAAAAGGTGCAAAAAATCCACCCAAAATTGCTCTGGTATTCAATTGTTTTCCCTGCAGCTTTGATTAACAAATATCATTATTAAAGACATTTTCTGCTTTATTGTTTCATTTTAGAAGACATTTCAGTGTAACATCTCCTATTGAAAATGTCTTGCAGACCATCAAGCCAATGAAAATTTCACCACTAATGTGGTGAAATTCATATTCAGAAACATATTTTGCTGATTTGCCACTAAGCAATGTGATTAGGGGGTTGTATTACCCATTGATCATTTCACTGCAGTGCTATTGCAATAAAACACTGGCTCTAACTAAATGCTTTGATGCCATCAGCATCCATGAAAATGGAGCATAACAAATGTGTGAATGCGAGACCTCTCCAATCTGGAAGTTAATTTGCATGACATTATGACCTTTTTTGCATTGCAGAATATTAAAATATTTCTTTTAGCAAACACTGGCATTTTAAACATCCAGGAAACGCTGTGCTGAGATCTTGATAGGTTATTAGTTATATTTCATCTTCTCCAAATTTTTCCAGATGGGTGTAATAAAAGAAATTCTTATTATGGGAGAAAGGACAGGACTTTTTCCTTTAAATATCCAGAAAGATGTTAACATGTATTAAGAAAGAGTATTAAGATACTGCCAGTCCTCTCTGTTAATATTGCACTGTATTTTAGAGTAATACACACACTATCATTTTGTCTAAGAATATATATTGTTCAGGATAAAATTATTACCTTCAGAGAAAGCTGAATATTGTTGTTATTATGTTCAGTAATGAATAACACAAGGAAATAAGTCAGGAATATATCCGACAGCACAAAATCTTCAGAATTTACAGCTTTAAGCAAGCAACAATGGCTTAATATCCTCAAAGCCAACTAAAAGTTAAACAAACAAACAAACAAAAAGCCAAAAAAACCCCAGAAGCAAAGTTCTAGCCCTTAGTTACTACTTGCTTTGGCTCAGAGGTCAGACCAGAGGCTGCTCTGTCCTGCTCCCTCCCCTTCCCCCCCTCGAGGGACCAGAACCAGAGGTGCTGCCCTGAGAGCAGTGACAGGGGAGCCTGTGGCCAGCGATGGCCGAGCTGCTCCCAGCTCCTAATGATGGTAGCAGCTGACAACATTCCCAAAGGGGGCAGTTCAGCATGTGCCCCATCTCACATCAGATGCTGATGAACTTGACTTCTCTAATAGCAAAACAGAGAAAGAGACAGCAGATGTACACTTACATTTAGTGTTTAGGGTAAATGGTGCTTTGATGCACTAAAGTCTTTGTTACTAATGGAAACTGAGCTCCAGGAGTATTTTCAGAAAGTACCATAAATCCTGCAGCCTTATACATCATGTGATCACATATGCATAAATAACTTGCATTTGGGAACTCATCATGAGCTTTGGGATGCAGCATATTTGTCCTAAATGCCAAGCTTCCAGCCTGGCTCTTTGGAAAACATTCATTCACTACACACTGAGAAAAAAAAAAAAAAAACTTTTGCACTTAGATTAAGCATTCTAAACTCTACTTCAAAAAGGGACATAAATATCCTTAAGGCAGGAAAAAGATCGTCTAACAGCAGTCCACAGCTAGACTCCTATTTTCATACAGAGCTCCTTCAAAAAGAACCCAGGAGCAGGTCTTGTTTGCTAGAAAATGGTACTTAAGTAAGTCTGATCTTTCCAAGAACTTAGAGATGCAGAATCTTCCAATTGATGCTCATAATGCTCTTATTTTTCTACTTACTCTGTTTCTTGTATTGTCTCCAGTCTGTTACCATGCTGCTTTTAATGAAAATATTACAAACCTCTGTATGATCCTGTTGCTACCAGAAGTACAACTGTGAGATCAGAGACAAGTGCAGTCAAAAAACAGGTGTGTCACTCCCAGTCCTTGGGTTGGAGGGGAACGCAGGCCCTGGCACCCCACAGAACCACGAGTTCCGTGTAGACATGGAGTTTCCATTCAAAGGAAAAAATCCCTTTTATTCTTTATGGGCACAGAGAGAAGTTCTGAAATTTTTGAGGAAGTGTTTGCACTGGCTGACAGCATGTGCCAGGATGTCTGAGTTTACATACCAAGTGTGACAAATCCAAACCACACCACTTCACAGCATACCGGCACTACCTTTGAGGACTGCTGGGTGCATCGCAGGAGGAAGCTAATGCTGAAGACTCCTGGCTGTATCTGAACAGAACAGGAGGTGTGATTCACAGCATATTTAAAGGGGCTGGTCTTCCCCCATCATCTCAGGAGAACTTCAGCCTTCAACTCCACTGTGTGCCCTGCTTCCTGCAGCAAAAGGGACTGGAGGGTGGGACAGGAGGGACTCGTGTCAATTTTGGCCATGATCGAGGGACACCAGCTAAACAGCAGTGTTGTGTCCTGCTGGTCAAGGTCACTTGATCCATCCAAGCAAGTGTCATTCAGCTGCTGCTGTATTTAAAGTGCTACTGAAAAGGGGACTTGTAACGCACACGGTGCTTCTGACTTTTGCAGCAACATCTGAAAGATAAGAGTCAGTGAGACCTTTTTCGTAATTTTTAATGGCGGAAAACAGTTCAGCTTGAAAAGTAGCAACTGGAGAGAAGTTAGCCGAAAGACAATTTGAACAGGGCCTGCAGAATTTGAAGATAAGCTACAGAAAAGTTCACTGAGTAAATTTTCAAGATTTGGATACTTCTTAGAGCCTCTGAGGTCTTGTAAACAATTGACCTGGTTACTTTCAGAGAAAAATGTATTCTGATTGAATACATGTTAAAAAGATACCTTCAGCAGAGCACAATGTTCTATCAGTGATCTGACAATGGAGTCTTGGCTGCTGCTGCTGCCTTCAGTACTATTGAAAGCATTGCACACCCTTCACACGGAAATGGGATTAACTAGACGGGCTGTAAGGGCAGACAAGACCTGCCGCAGTTTGGGTTTGGTTAGCAGGTGTGGCAACAAGGCTTGGCTTAATAGTGTTCCAGATGGGACCCAGGAACTTTATAAATAAAACAGGGGTGTTTTTTTCCATTATAAGAAAATATATGAAACCATAACTTCCCAAGAAGTTACCACAAAAATATTAGAAAATTTTCAGTGACATGACTGTTACTGGCACACCACTTGGAGTTCAGTCACATATATATGTAGATTTAGTTTTATGCAAAAATATAATTTCATGCATTTAGAAGGCAAGTCTGTTAGAAAAAAACCTACCTTAGAAAAAACCCTTTTTTTTCCTATTCTGCCTGTTTTCTGCAAACAGCATAGTTGAGCCTGATAGCAACAAAAAGAGCATGCCTTTCCTTTAGCAGCAAATGAAGGAGTCTGCTTGACAGGAGTTTTAGAGAACAAAATATAAGCATCCTTATTTTTACTTTATTTAGTTTCTTCTGCTGGGCAATCCAGTCACTGACACCTAGTCCTCTCTACAGGTAATCCTATTTGTTACAGCAAAAGGCCAGACACTTGAAGAAGGTTTTTGCTGAAACAGATGATAATTTCAGATTTCTTTAGTTTGTATTCATTCAGTAGAGTTGTTGACAGATTACAACACTCCAGTTTTTTCTTGGATTCAACACATATTATTTTATCAATGCATTGCATGTCATATTAATTTATGGGTTGGGGTTTTCCCCCTTTTCCTACGGGAAATAGTTCACATATTTTTTCTTAACCTTTCAGTATTTAATTTCAGATGGAACGGAGTTGCATTTTCCCAAAAACTTTCCCGCAGAGGAATGTTTAGGGAGACCACGCAACTGCTTCAAGGACTTGGGAACAAAACTCAGCCAGAAGTGGTGTGTGAGGACCAAAGTCCATGCTCCCTAGAGGAGGGCACATGGGGTTCTCCACTGCCTCCCACTGTGACATAAGATCTCTTCTTAACAAGAGAAGCTCTATAAATCTGTGATCATTTATGTTTTGATTCAGAGACAGGAATTGTGCCCATGGTCAGATTACAAATCTGAAACCTAGAGGCTTTGTTGCCTTTATATGGCTATTCCCCCCTTCCCCCCAGCTTATACATAGCAAGAATATTTGTGTGTTCTGAATCATTATTTTTCTTTGAAACATCTAAAAATACCATTGTTGGAGGAAGCCAGCCATTTGAACTATGTATATTTAGTCTTCTCCAGCTGCTGGAACTGCTGATAGGATTTGAATTTATCAGAAATTTGGTTTAGGCTGCAGGTTTTTTTCTTAGCAACAGTTGCCATGCAAATTATTCAGAGAATTTCTGCTGCAATTGATGCTGGATAGAGATTTGGAATATCAGGTTCTTAAAAATCTTCACTATAAGACACCAAGTTCTTAACCTTTTAATGTGCTGAATTTTGACAGCTATATCAAAAGAATCACTTGCCCTTCCCTACTGCTCTTCAGTCATAAATCTTAATACATTCTTGATAATATATAGAAAAATGAGAGTTTCTAATCCTCCCAGTATTACACAAGAGAGCAACCAAGCAGAGATTAAATTCTCCTTTTCCCTCCTTCTTTCGTTGCCACAGAAGGCTCAGTCCTCTGTAAAGGGGAAAACACTATTCCTGTCTGGTGGCAGTGCCAGACTCTTGAGGGAAAAACCAGAACTCCCAGCCAGCATTAAGTCTATTAACATCTTTGTGAAATTTGTACAATGAAGGCAAAATTGAATCAGAGACATAAATCAAGTAATGGCTAGGCTAAATCATCTGTGTTAGAACTGCATAGTAGAATTAGGAATAAAATAATTCCAAACTCCCAAATTTCCAACACTCAATGTAAGTCTGTAATAAAGAAATGCATTGTATTGATCAGGTCACCACTTGAAGGTTTTGAATTTCCATTATTTGCTACTATGCATTTATGCAAAAGCATCTTATGTAACCCAGCTCGTTCTGCCCAGAGTGTCAGTGGGGAAGCTAACCTAATGCTATCACTGCCATTTTGAAGCAGATATTAGATATGAGCTGAGTTCTAACCACATTGCAGTCTTGTTTAAGCAAGAATTCAGTGTCTGAGCTACTCCGTGAGTTAGAGCTATAGTTCAATACTCAGTCAGGACTTGTCTTCCGAAAACTCCATGAAGTTAATACAAGTGCATTAATTAATTACTGTACTGAGAGATTTTTTTGTTCAGTGCAGACTGGAAAAAATATACCACTAATTGTTTGACCTCACAGCTGTAAGTATGTTTCTAGAGGTACAAATCTGGACAGCCTTCTCTTAACCCTGGAAAAGGATGATTTAAAGTCAAAATTTCAGCTCCCTGAGAAGTTTTGTACAGCAAACATATGTGAATTTATCCATTTGCTCACTTTACTTTAGTGGCAGGGCAGATCATCACCACTGACCAACTGATAATTCCTGAGCTGTGCAACACATGAGAACATGTCAGAACTGAAGGTCTGTGATTACATGTTGCATATTGCTACAGCACTGATCAGCTTAGGGGAAACCTTTAGGATTCAGTTGGACTCACTGGCAAGTCCAAGTTGCATCCAGAGGAATGACTAAAATGACTAAGGTGAGTAAACACTAGGGAAAAAAGCTAACCCTGTCAAAATCTAACTATGAGGTGAAGAGTCTCAGGTTTACAGAAACCTTTAAAACTTAAGAGAAGCTAGACTACTTGGAAAATTTTCCTGTAAGTTCTAGTTCTATATTTCTGCTGGGTTGATATTGTATAACAACTGGGAAGTTTGAGCCCAATCTCTACATGCCCTTCTGTAATCAGTGATTACTTTTGCAAATGTCACACTGATTAATCAGATTCTTATTGTCAGAGACTTGTGCATTTCTGTTTTGTGTAAACAATCAGTGAACAAGTAGTCCTCTTCCAAGGGCATCACAGACAAATACATTATGTAACATCTCACATTAAAGAAGTGGAAAGCAACACTTGGGACCTTCTAAACTCTCCTTCTAAAAATGGTGCACCAACAAAAAAAAAAATGTTATTTTGAAGAGAATAATCTAGATTTCAATTATGTTAAGCAGCATACAGTCGAAACAAATTCACAGTTTAGATACTCCTGTCCTCAACTGCTATAAGCCACTGCAGCTCAGCAGATGTACAGTGCACTCAGCCTCCTGTGCCAGCTGGAGAATGTGGGCCTTCTGAAGACATGACAATGAGCATCAGAGAGAGCTTTCTTATAGGCAGCTTGGGGAGAGGGGAGGGGGTAACATGCATTTTTGTAACTTCTTTGTGAACCCTTAGCAATGAATTTACTCACTGAACTGAACTAAGGGACAAAATGCTAATAAAAGCTTGCCTTGGGCAACAACTTTTTTTTTTTTTTATTTAAGAAATTCTATTTCTACTTTCATCATCTCTGAGCAGGACAAAAATCTTCATCTGACTTTACTCACAGGAACATTTGTTCCTATGGCAGAAGAGCTGCAGTACCACAGTTGGGGTGAACAGCCTTCCCTGGCACAGCTGCCCTTTCGTGCAGGCCTCATCTCACCTTGTGTCAGACAAGCTATGGCTCCATTTCACCAGGGAGCCTGGACTGCTTTAAAGGCAGGGGAGAAGCAGGTTTGTTCTAGGTACAACTAGTGTCACGGTGGGCAGTGGTCTGAAACAGCAGACAAAACTCACATCCTAGAGCTGAGTATGAGGAAATGCAGCTGAGCAGTGCAGATGCAGGCACCTGTTTGATTGAGAGTTAAAATTAGATGAGGAAAAAATCCCAACTGCTCAAGTCTTAGTCTTGTGCATATCTGAAGCCATAGCCTATACAAGAAGTTATCAGAGAGGTCAAGAATGACTTTTGTAATAACTATTTTTGAACACTGAGTATTACCAGACAGCTTCCTTCATTCTACTAATTCCTAATACCAGGACGAAGGCTTCCTCCTCTGCCAAGAAACCTCCTCAGCCACTAATATATTTCTGATAGTTTGTTTCTCCTAGGAATAAGCACAGTTGTCTGAAGCCTTTTTGTGCATTTTAGGTACATCATGCTTCAGAGTCAGTCACAAAATAGGGCCTTTCACTAATGGGCCCATCGGATGGGTCACCAAACAAAAAAAAGAAAAAAGGAAGGAGAAATATCCAGTTGTATTGTGTTCACTTACACTTTAGGGATTAATAGTGTTCTGAGTGAAGAGCAAAGAAAATTGCTCCCTGTTTCTTTTCTGGGCAACAGTGTGCTCATTTAGGGCAGGTAGAAAGAACTACATTAAATGGAAAGTACTGGCCTCAGGTACAATATTGTGTATTGTACACTATGGGAACCCAATTTTATCTTCAGCATCATTTCTAGAAACACAATGTAAAAATAATGAAAAACCTACAAGTCTATGCTTAAAATTACAAGGTGGTTCCTTGCAACAGTAAGGAAAGGTAACCCTATCTTCAGAGAGAAGGTTCAGCATGGTAGGCTGTATTTAAATTTTTATTAATTTTTCATTTCTTGTAGCAATTGAACTATTATCACAAGTTAGATAAAATACTATACAGATCATTATAATGACATGGCAAATTTAGTATTATTTTTATGACTTGGCTACTAAACTATAGGTTACTAAGATTCATTGAGAGATTTTAAAACTAAAGTTGATTTTCCACTACAATTTTCCATCCTCCTCCCAACCCATTGCTTAGATATGTCTCCTATTATTTCTTTTTACATAGCCTCAGCAACCACAGCCTAAGAAAACTAATTGCTTTGCTGTTTTTGAAATTGCTGTGAGCATTCCACTGTAGAGAAGCTGCTTTTCGAAAGCAAACATATATGAGTTTCTGAGATAGAAAGGCTTCAATTGACATCAGAGGGCTTTAGAATTGCTTCTTACTGTTTACATACTTTTTAACAAGGCTGAATTCCCTTTGTAGAAATCATTAGTGCAGAATTCTCTAACAGACTACACTGACTTCAGTCATTTCAGTTGCTGTTTATTCTGAAATGATTTAACATTCAAAGCAAATGAAGGTCTGCTGCAGTAAAAAGACAACTTCTTGCTGTGCCACTGGATGCCATAAATACAGAGCAGACAGCAGAGCAGAATTATGGTGAGTGATTTGAACCACAGTCATTTGTCTAATATGTTTATTGCTGACAACTACTGCTTCTTGTTTCATTAAGCTGATACAATTAACAGAGTTGTGGTATTTTTAATGTCTAATTTCCTACCTGTTTTTGGGGAAGTCAGAGCAATTTATCTGACCTTAGTCTCATAGCTCAATAAAATGCCAAAATCCTACATCGGGGTAGAGGTAAATATGTTCCTCAGCTAAAAGTTATTCTTTTCTAATAATCTGTCTCTAGTGAGAATCCTTTCCTTACGATTTCCAACTCTATAAGGTAGGTTTGGGACAGCGTAATGTCAGACCTTATTCCAGCTTCCACAGTGTATTGAGGCAGCCCTGACTGAGATGGTGCTGACAGCAGTTAAAAACCAACAAACCTCTTAACAGAGATCCTTTCTGACAACAGCAAGTCCAGCCAGTTGACCCTGAAAATCATAGTGGAAAACCCAATAATGCTAACACAGAATTTCATAAAGTCAAGGCACAGGTGATGGAGGGGGATCACTTCCAAAGGCAATCTCACATCTTTTCCCTTCGTCTGAGCACACTTCCTTGGCAGCCATCAGCTACTGAATTAACAACAGACCTGAAGAAATCCCACCTTTCATACTAGGATAAAATCATATTATATGTGAAAATTTAGAAAGACATAGAAAAAATCATGTAGATCTTCTGTCATATCAGCTCCTACTGAAAAATTCTAAGAGACCAGTCAAGCACAAGCCCAGAGATCAGCACACTTAATATTCTCAGTTATGACAACCTACTGCTTAAATTATGAGCCAGATTTGGGGCATAAAACAGAGAAGTTTGATATACAAAGCAAAAAGGGATCAGCATTCTCTGGCACAAGCTTTAGTTACCTGGAGACAGCTGGTCATGCACAGCCCAGTGTGGTGCATAACGAAGCTATGACAAAAGTCAGGGTCAGTTTGGGCCAGAAGGAAGAGGGCTGCTTGATGGGCAGGACAATACTATCAAAGAGAAAAAGAAGAGACCCTCAAACAACGTGGCATGAAATGTAAAAAATTCTTCCCTTTATCTTCATTTTTTTCAAACAAGACAAGGGGAGCTGAAAAAAGGGAATCTAAATCTGCCTGGAAATTTTCAGTCTTCAGTAAAGATGCATGTGAGAGACCAAGAAAAGAATTCCTCTGAACTACGTTTAAACATCTTTAAATGCAACAGTTCCTGTTATTTCTCGGCTCTTTAAACTGCTTTGTCACAAGAGGCTGTCCTACACTTGATAAATTCCACTTTAATCAGCAGGTGCCTCAATTTATGACTCAGAAGAATTAAGAAAAAAAAAAATTGGTTAATCAGTCAAAAATGTATATAATCGAATAAAGAAAAACTCATAGAACCTTTGGGAGACAGTATCTGGAGGCGATTAATAATTAACATTCCCATTTTCAAAAGAAAGTTTTATTCTTAGAGGTGACTACTTTTCCAGTTCAAGATTCCATCCTCCTTATTGCTTTAATATCCTTTTGGAGCAAAAAGAAATGTTATTCTCTAAAAATCATAACCTTCAAATAAAACAGAAATGCATTTTAGTAACAACACTTTCCTGACGTCAGTGTGAAGAGTCTTTGTCATTTCCCCTGCTTTATGTATTTCAAGGGAGATAAAGGTGATACTGTACAGGATGAACACTGTTCAGAAATGGATGACATTAATTATAAACACTGTAGAAACACATATTCTTGCTTGTCAAAATGGTTTCCACCTTAAAACAATACCTTATAGCAAACCACTTGCCATGATGCCACTCACAGCTTCCTCTATTCTCTCTCATTCCATGCAGAAATGTTTGAAAATTCAGATGGGTGACTGAATGTCCCCATTCTAACATGAAACAAAATAAAAACAGGTGAAGTAGGAAATATTTGATATGTAGTAAAGAAATCAAGATGCTGCAGCATTTGCTCCTGTCTGCAGAACAGATTAACAGAACTGCTGTAATCTACCGCTACCTAAAACAAATCCAGTTTACAGCTTGTAGTGGACCATGGTCAGTAGAAATTTCTTGAAGTTTTACTATCCAGAACTCTAATACTTAAAACTGTGTGACTTAGCGAAAAGCAGAGCATAACCTTCAGCAGTAAACCCCTTTCAAAGTGAACTCGTGTGCTTAGACTGCCAAGTGAATTTAAATACCTTCCTAGCAGAGAAGCAGCAATTCCCTGTGTGGTGTGAGCAGACTTTGGCTGCCACTGTGTCCTCTGGCCCAGCTCTCACTCACACAAGCATCAGCTCTGCCAGAGCTCTCAGGGGCTCTCCCCAGCCCTTGGTAGAATCCCACCATCAAACCAAAGGATTGATTTCCCTGTCTCCAGTGGAGCACACCCTTTCTGTATACTGCTTAATCATCCCTGCTAGAAATAACTTTTCCCTGGGGCTTATGGAAAGGCTTCTGAAGAGAAAAATCTCTCACTTTCAGAATGTATCAGGCTGCCCAAAATGGTAGGTATTTTCAAAGGAAACGTTCCCCAAGGAGGATAACCTCCCTACAAGGTCTTTACTCTTTCACTGTTCCCAGCTCCCCCAGCTGAGCGCTGCATGGGCATATTAACATTCACAGCAACCCTTTGTGAAAAAGCATAAACATTTCCAGCAAGGACACTCTGTGCAAGTTGGGCTGCTAAGTGGCTTTGCCTTCTCCTTAAGATACACTTAAATAAAGCGATCCTCAGCAAAATAGATCCCCTGTTATTCCTTTCCCTGTGGAATGTATTTAGGATCAGGACATTTTTCGACCCTCTCCATTAACTCTCGTGAGTTTGCATCCAGCCCCTCCACCTCGTTGTGAAGGTCTCACTGCAGGCTGAGGAGCCTGCCCTGTGCCTGCACTCTGCTGTGGTAGCAGCAGCACCGCAGAACACGCCCCCTGCAAAGGGGCTCTGTGCTCCACTCGGGTCAGTCCTGCTGTGTGTCTTCATTTCAAAACCAGTATGAAAGGTATCAGTGATCTAATGGTCACGTACGACATTGGATTAGGCTTTGGGATTCCTGGCGGGGGTATGTCTCTCTTGGAAGAAATAGAGGAAAACTATAGGCTCTGTCTAGTTTTTATCTGATAATTAACAATCCGCAAGTGCCAAAATATTTTGCAAAATCTTTTCAGATTTCACCATACAAACTACAACGCCTGCCATGATACAAAACTGCTGCTCACTTTACTAACATATCAAAAGGTTGTTATAATAAATAATGGCCAGACTTCGCGAACGAAGAACCGGGGAAGGTCTTTACACCTTCCAGCCTGCGCATTGGATTT
>JAYRBT010000028.1:6400842-6423744 GCA_036023395.1 Myiotriccus ornatus | reverse complement strand
GGGGAGTGGCCCTGACCAGGAATCGAACCTGGGTCTCGGCGGTGACAGCGCCGCGTCTTTACCACTAGACCACCAGGTTATAGTGGCTGCCCTTTCTTACAAGAAATTTCCTTTACAATTAGTCCCAAAGGCTGTGCAGTCAAGGCTTTCCTTGTGGTTAAAGAGAAATGAAATACCCTGACTTGTAGCTATTAATATTGAATAATATAAGTTTGCAATCATTTTTTTTTTGGTTTTCAGCAATCATTGCTACAGATTAGATATTCATATCAGTTTGCTTTAAACTAATAAAAAATACTAAATGAGACCACCACTAAATGAGCATATATATTGCTACAGATACATACATCTATGTGTTTTGAATGTCATCTCTGGAGACATTCAAAAACTACCTGGACGAGTTCTTGTGTCACCTGCTCCGGATGGCCCTGCCTTGGGAGGGAGCTGGATGATCTCCAGAGGTCCCCTGCAACCCCAGTAATTCTGTGTACATGCACTCTGCGAGTCCACATCTACTTCAAAGTACAGATACTGACCAAGACTATTCTGAATATAATTCCTTTCATGCACAGTGTTACCAACAGAATCTACAGTTTCATTTAATGATACAATTGCATTTGAGCTACTAAAATTTCACCCCAGCAGAAATAAGTATTTCTCACTTTGTCATACAGTTTGGATTACATACTGTTAGATTTTAACTACAATTTGAAATATTTAAAATCCTTTACACAATCCCTATGAATTTTATATTTGCCATTTATTTTTGACATTTCACAAAGGAATCAACAAACTAAAATTATTATATAAATAGAAACAACACCAGATAAACAAAGACAGAAGATCCAGGCTGATCTTTCAATTTAGTAAAATACTTTAGTGTCAGCTTCTCTGAATTAACTGGAACTCTTTATACACTTTAAATAAGTTAAATGCCTCAGGCTGAAGGCCACAGAAGAATATGGCTACAGTGGTAATTAGTTTGGAAAGACTTAACTTCCATGCCCACTCCTGGCCCCAGCAGAGCCTTGAGGGGAGCGAGTGGGCTCCACAAGCCACCCAGGATGTGCATCTCCCACTGACTGTGCAGAACTGAGTGCAGCCCAGCCACACCAAGAAACACAAGAGCAGAACAAGGCTTTGCCCCACTCCAGGGTCTGCTTGGCTGTCCCAGCCAGCACAGCTGGAGTTACAGCAGGAGCAGATGGAAAACATCGAGACACCGTTAGTGTCTCCTACTTCCCCGCTCACAGGTGCTTATTCTTGATTATGCTGAGCACAGAATAGGAATGAGACTAGCAGAGGAAAGAATAGAAGCTTAACAAAAAACACCTTTTAAAACACCGTCTGATATCTTTTTTTAATTGTTATAAATATAGACAATCCAGCCTCTGGCAAAGCCCTCCAACTTTAAGTCTATAGTTAGCTCAGCAAGTGAACAGGAGTAGAAGCTAAAATGGAAGTGATAGTATATATTTTAAGAGAACTAATAAATCATTCATCAGTCTTAAATTACCCTACTCTATAATCAGAGAATCAAGCAATAAGTGTTTTGTATCCAAATTGAACATTTCTACCTGGCCATTGACTAAAATTGGGAAGCACTTAAAGACTCCTGTTTTGGTTTAATTATAGACAGCCCAATTTCAATCTATTTATTATGTCATCTGCATCTCATCCTGAAAAATCCATATGCATTTCAGCATCTTTAATTGTGTGATTAGACCAATGACACTAATATCTGCAAGACTTTTATTTTGAATAATATTACTTTAGTACCAGAACATTGTTCTGAAAATATACTTTATTTTAAGAATGCTCTTCAGCACTCAAATTTAAGAAAAATTCCAAGAAATGTTTTATTTCCAGGCTTTTCCTGATTGTCATTAACACACTTCTAAGTGCATTATTTTAACTACTACCCATGAACCCTTAACTGGGACCCCAGTGAATTTTGTGTCACAATCCCTGGAGCAAGCCTGTCGAGAAACCTGCATGCCCTTGTAGGGGTTAGAGGGAGACAGAAATCACTCTCCTGTCAGAATACCCACTCATAATTTTTAACCCGAGGAGTATTACATAAAGAGTTGGGTAGTTAACATACAATTAATGGCATTTTACTAATTCTAAGAAAAGGTCAATAAAGGTAATTCAGAGATAATGGAGACTTGTTTAAACTGAATGCCAAGTTTTCTTAAAACCTCTCAAAAGCCAACAATAACTTTATCAATTTTTCCTACAAAGAGAGTATATTAGCAAATGTTTAGGTTTGACTATCTTAGAGGGTATTTTTCCACTTAATACTGTTATACTTTATTGCTTTAAAAAATGTTTATGCAAAACAACATTCAAGTTTACAAACAGACTGGGGCCTACACTCTACTGACATATGCAAGATTGCCCTTTTATGATGTTAAAGGAACTTTAACAATAATGGAGAACCTCTGTGACATTTAAGGATTTACTCTTAAAAACATGCATTCACATTTTGAGTTTGCCATCTCTAACATGATAGAGGCTAAATAAAGAAGCAATCTTGATAGTCTGTTTAAAGCATGACCATAAACTACTTTTGATATTCAGTTTACACAATCACACCCAGACCTGCTACAATTTCTGCAGTATATTTAGCCAGTAGCCCTCATCAGTAGGTCTCACAAGACTTTTAAAAATGAAAGTTTTTAAGTAGATGCCCCTTTGAATATGAAAAATATTTTCCCAGCACCTTTGTTATCAATACCTGCTCCTCAAAATGGATTCAACTACATTACAGTGTCCTTACATATGATCTTGAATGACTTAATATTTTAACCAGGTTAAAAATAAATCAGGCAAATCTTTATGCCTTTGATATCAGTGAACATTCTTCCTCTTCGTTTCAGTTGTTTTGGTGACATAATTGGTTGGAAAGTTTTCAAGACTCGGAGGCATTACACTATTATAAGTTCTGTCAATGGCATCTCTGAGATAAGGCTGGTATGCCTCAGCATCCTGCTTGAGGCATCTACTGCCAGAACACTTAGGAGATTTGGACCTTATCTTTAGGCACTATACTTTTTGTTTGTGGTTTCTTTCTTTTTTATTTTTTTTTTTTTTGAGCCTTACCATATGCCCAGAAAACCCAGTTTCCCTGTGAATAGGTCTAAGCACATCAGCAAAAGAACAACCCTATAGAAAATGTCACTTTTCACAAAAGCCTGATATTAATGCATTGCACAATATTAGATATAGAAATAAATATTAGAAATATAATATTGACATTAAATTTAGAACTATATTTTTAGCCCAAAGAATCTTAAAGTCTGCCCACCACTGCCAAACTTCAAACAAGAAACACAGCCCTGGGGGTAAGCCATGAGCTGCTTGGAGGGAAACATGCTCCCCTTAGACCCCTCAGGTTGCAAGAGTGGGAAACTCTTGGACAGAGGACCTGTATGTAACACCTCTTTGCTGTTACAGTATTAAGACTCTTGGGGATGCAAAGGCTAAGGCTATGTTGCACTTCAGACTTCATTAGTGTGAAATACTTTCCAGTGTGCAGCCTGGTGTAGTATATGTCCTGTGCTCCAGAAGTGCCCCGTGCCTGCAGCCATGGAAAGAAGGAGCTCTGCCACTTTTAAGCCACCACAAAATTGCAGATGTGACCAGCTGTGTCAGTTTCTCAGCCCTTCAGCTGCCAGCAACACTCCCTATATGTATGCATAAATTATGTCAACAGTGAATAGCCAGAGGAGAGACCATTCCTTGCCATAATAATGTTCTTGCGCTAAAAAATCTGTTATAAGACTTACTCAGTTCTTCCTTGAAGCACAACACGCTTTTAGATAAATCTGGTTCCAAGTATCCTATTAGGTGTGTGAACTCCTGAACACAGAATTCCAGATCCAGACACCAGAGAGTCCAGCTTTACAGAGTTTTGTCAAAGAGTAAGATCAAACAGATATTAGGTCCTTGTATTTTATCGAGGGCAGAAAGGTGACATTATTCTCAGCCTACTGAAATCTCTTCCATATTACCATCAGAATGTAGTTCTTCACCACGCTGATGAAATAACCCCCTGAAGAAGCTTGCCAATCCATATCATTTTATGTCTTACCATACAAGTCTATGGGTATTGACACTTAATACTCTCATACATGGAGAGTCTTTTTCCTTGAACTTGGAAAAAATACAGCAGGAAAAACCATGGCAAAAGAAAAAAAAATCGTAAAAAAAAGTTTGGCTGGTCTGTAGATGTGAATGTGCAAGGGAAAGGAATAGAAATGAAGTTTCATATTTTATATCAGTTCCTGTGCTTTTTCCTACCTACTGACTTTATTGACCGAATCTCTCAAAACAGGATGTTTGTGCTGAGTGTCAGCAGGTCTCCTGCTACTTAGAGGAAGAATAAAAGAGAAGGGATTTTTTAATTTTACTTTTTTCTTGTTTTAAAAAGAAAGAACAGATTACAAAAAATCTGCTTTACAAATTCATGTATTTATTTTTTTAAAATGTTACAAATTGTTTTGTCAGAAGCTGTGTTAGTGAAGTGTAGATGCAGTATAATTTTGCTGGAAAAAATAAGGATTAACTTAATGCTGATGCTTGTCCTGTTTAGACCTGGGATGACTTGAAATCCTGGAGACATTGAAATTAGGATATTTTGAGCGCGTGAGTTTTTAGAGATCTCTTAATAGTGTTACTAAAAAACCCAGTTACCAACCCCACAAAGCTGATCCTGCAAGACATGCACATTTCTCCTGGGAAGGTTAGTTATCTGTCTGCTCATGCTTGGTGCTAATCTTCTGAAGATCCTTGAAAGAGGCTTTGAAGTGGGAGCAAGACAAGTGCCAATATCCCAAGCAAGTCAATATATTAATTCCTCTAAATTCCAACACAAGGCTTTGGAAGTTGGCACAAAAGGCCCAGAGACAGAAATGACACTTATAACTGCATTCATTAAGAGTAAGAGCATACCCATTCTCTGCCTAATGAGCATCCAAGATAAATCAAACTTACTGAGCTTTCTGAGCTTTGATTTAGAGAGATCCTTAATAACCTAGGGCATCATATATAAATGCAACTACAGTTATGCCATCAAAAGCAGGCGAAGAATAAAATCTCAATCCTTTGTCATAGTTAAACATTGATTGTCATATGCCACGACACTGAATTTCAGAAAACCTTGGGTTACTTGCTGATTTTTGAGTAAAAGTAAACAATTGCCAATTCTGAGTTGATGAGGAGTGTCACAATATAAATAAGTTTGGAATCTTCAATTTCTTCTGTAACTCATCCATGACAGAGAGTTACTACATCTCTAGCACTGTGTAAGTTATTTAACTAAACATATTAAGAACTGAAGAATGGTGCTAGGAGATTAAGACTAGGAATTGAGCATACAATGCGTGTATTAAAATTACATAATGTTAATGCTCTTTTAAAGAGCAATTTCTGTAGAGGAATCTAACAAATATTATGGCTTACAAAAATGATGGATGCAAAGTTCAAGAACAGACCCATTAATAGTGCTGCAAATTTTTTCAAAATTTGGCAGTTTCATAGCTTTGACTTTCAATTCTCCAGATTTCGTTACAGCTAGAACCATAAAACATTTTCCTGGTTAGATCTATTCTCAGCTTAATTCAGAAGCACATGTGTTATCCAAAGGCCTAACAATTGTGTATAGGGACCAGCATGTTATAACTTAGCTCACAGCCACCCATATTTTTGAAGGAGCCACAGCTGCACCAAGACCGTTTCACACCTTGGTTCTCCTTCTGTGGTGTTACACCTCTGCTGATTCTTCTCTGGGCAAGCCTTGTCTCTCTTTTTCTTGGTATACTTTTTATTAGCAAATTTCTTTCACTACGCAAGTTGGTCTCGTGACTGTACACTTGAAACATAAACATCAATGAATGGACACTCAGCTGTCACAAGCTGCTTTTGCAATTGTCATGACAAGCTCAGGGGTACAAAGCCTTGCTCTCTTGCTGAACAACAACCCCTGTGCACAGGTCATGCTGGGACCCCAGGCTGCCTGCTGGTGAGGCAATAGAGACTAAAATAAGACATCCCATCAGAGATGGGATGGCATAAAATACCCCAATTGCATGGGGCTGTTGCGTGCTACAATAAAAAGTCTGATAGAATTATCAAGAAGTAATGAATACATGTAGATACTATATTTGAAGCTCAGACATGGAAAGCATGACAATTCGGCCCTCAGGATCTTTTAAAGATTACCGTTTTCATTGGTTTAATATTTCTTCCTTCACTGCAGTAAACCTGTGTTCAGACAAGTGGAAGGGGTTTTGCCTTTTGTGCATTCCTATTAATTGCCTGTCCCCTGTCAGTTCAGTGGACAAATTCTCTTATGTGGTTATAACAAGGGAAGAGTCCAGTGTATTTTCCAGCAAATTTAAAGATCTTTGACAAATTTAGATCTGTGGTAGTTCATTGTTGCTGGGTTTTTGATTTAAATGTATATAATTTTTAATGCAGATTAAGTACAGTTGCCTGAAGTACTTGTTTAGTTTTGAATCTTTACTATTGTTTAACAGCTTCACTACCTACTGTAAAGCACAGCTTCCAAATTACTACATAAAAAAGCCTTCCAAGCTATTCCTACTGTATCAGTGACACAAGAGCATCTGATGTTGATATTTAATTCTTACCACGATACCATCATTACTATAAAACAAGAATGCCTTATACTAAAAAAGTATTTGCTTATTACTCATTACCAGGACAGCTCTGTCTCTATCTTTGCTTTTACACGTTACATTTTGTAACAGATAATTCTGTGAGGATTGGCCATTTTACAAACATATTTCACATTTCTCTACAGTATCTTCAGACACTTCTCACTTGAATTTCAAGCAATGGTTGCTATGTAGTAGGTGAACAGACACAGTTATGATAAGGACTTACTTCCTTGTTACACTGTCTGACTCTTGCCCTCTGAGAGCTTTAGCTTTCCAATTTCTTCCTCCTGTAAAAAACTAAAGAGGTCCCCTTTGTACTGCTCCACATTGTCAGTCATTCTTCATTGCAGTGGTCATTTAAATAGCTTTTCTGTCATTAGAGTTGCTCTAAAGGTGTTAACTTGGTATACTGAAATAAATGCATTCATTCACCCTAATCACAAAAACCATTTTTCTTTATAACTCTGTAAAATCTATTTTGGTAAATGATACTCTAAGTTATAATTCAATTTTAGCACACATTTTTTCAACTTGAATTTTTTTGCTGTTCATTGTTGGGAACAATTCACTATATAACAGTATTTATATTTAGTTTGCATCCTTTTTCTAATTTTGTATAAGATTTTTAATAAGTTGAAACTTACAAAAGAAATAAAAGAGGCTAACCATTGTGAAACCATTTAACCTGTGTTTCTTCACTAAAGATGTCTCAAAACTAGGCAAATCCCGAGCTTTGGCATATGCTATTTCACATTGACTTTGGCCTGGTTTAAGTAATTATCAAGGGAGTCCAAGTTTATAAAACATACTTTTTGATATTTAAAAAATCAAAACCCAAGAAATTAAACGAGTCTTGCCCAAACTGCTCAACTGTACTTGCTCAATAAATCTGCATGATTGATATAATTTTTTCTAATAATACAGATAAAAATGCCAGTGTACAGCAGGGAAGGATAAAGTGAAACAAACTCGGATCCTATTGAAAATCCTATGCAATCAATATGCTTAGGACAATAGCAGGTCTGCTGATAGGGACAACACTGACTATTCTACACAGCCAAGGCTTGTTCTTGCAGGGCAGAGAAAGGGGGGGGGGGGGAAGGCAAAACCACAGAGCTCCATAGGATGTTGGTAACACAGGCAGATCTACCTCATGAAAGAATTTTGGGGGTTGGGGACATGGGTATTGGCATGGCTAATATCTATAATATCAGTCTCAAATGCACAGCAAAAGACAGCGAATTAATGTAAAATAAAATTTATGATATCTAATTATCATAGGCTGGCTTTGCATTAACATGTACCATAAACGAGTAGATGGAGATACCCCGAGTGAACCAGCTGATGCGGCAGATCATCACCCACCCTTTATGCATTTTGAGAGGTTACTTCTTGTCTGGCCCCATAGGTTGAACATCCATTAGCTCCTGGACCATATCAGATACACACCTGGAGATTATCATCTGATTATGTTTAATTTGCACTGATTTGGGTTTTCATGTTCCAAGACTCCTCCCTAATGTGATCCAAACTGCAGCAAATAGGAATAGCCAGATTTGCTTCAAAGGCCACACAATACTCAGTTTGCAAGCAGGAAAGTAGTTTTACTCTTGACAAGAGATCTCATATACCAACATGGCTGGGGTTTTTGTCCTGAAAAAATTGAGGATCTTGATCACAGCTTCACACATGGCTCAGTATCAAAATACTGTTGTGTTGCATAATTTTCCCAAACTCTCAATTGATCAAATACAAATTTTAAAAATGTAAAAAGCACAACCCACCCAAACTACTGCAAAACAGCAGCAATTTTCTATAGTTCTGACTTTACAATCCTTTATTGCATTTATGCAACTAAGTTTCAGCTAAATGTTTACTATTATTGTAGGGGAATCTCTCACTTTTCCTTGACTACAAATGGTGTCCACATGAGACTTTAGGGATCTAATTAGTCACAGTTGAAGATGGGTTAGATGAGCACTGCCTGTAACAACCTGCAGAGCAGTTCTGCTTTGAAAATGAACAATCAACTCCTTTAGTTGCTGCCTTACCACAAAATGAGTCAGATAACTTTTTGTCAGTCCTTGAAATATTGTTAATAAAAACATTTCATTGTTCAAAGCCTGTGTACTCTCATTCTTTTCACTAAGTGTAGACAGCAGTAATAGAGATGGTTCCACAACCATGACAGAAAATTACTCTCAAAAATACGGAGCTCTTTTCCCCACAGCAGAACGAACATGAGTGAAAAAGTATTTTCCCTCTCAGTCACACCAGTAACTGCTAGCCCAAATGTCCTCAAACTTCACTTGCTTTGCTCTTGATTGTCAACAATAAAAAAAGACTCAATGCTCATTTTTATGAAACCAGTACTGACCTAAGAGGCACTGTTTCTATGCAGACACACTTCATAATTTTCATAAATAATAGTTTAAGCTGTAAAACAAAACCAAATTCATTTTGGCACACAGAATCTCAGTAGAGGTAAAAGGCATCCCAACATCTGAGCTGCAAAGACTAGGTAAACATTAATGTTCTTACAAACACAGTAATTAAATACTCTGGATGCTGAACATGCTCCCTGTGAAGTTTAAAACCTTTTCATATATGATCTGAACACGCCTGGCTGCTTCTACCAATTGCTGCTTGCTCTGAGCAGGGTGGTGGGCAGGGACAGATCCACGGCTGCTGCTGCTACAACCCAGCTGAACTCAGCTCAGCTGGGCCACCTTACACTTATGAGGAGCCAATCCTTCCACCTACAAAACTGTTATACTAGTCAACAGTAAAAACTACTGGTTGCATTTAAAAATATCACTTGGATCTCCTTGGATTATCAGAGACCTTCAACAGTTGTATTGCTACAGCTCTCCCTTAGAATAAGAGACAGAATTAGATTACAAAACAGTTTCAATTCTAACTAGTATTTGCATTCATTAATAACGTCCAAAAAATACTGATTTTTAATTTTTTGGGGGGGTTTGCCTCTATAGCCCAGTGTTTCTTTTGTCTGCTTCAGAATGAAAACAACAATATCCTAATATAAGCACATGTGTAAACTGTGTAAATCGTACATGCAAATTTTGTGTTGCAAAGCTTGCCATATAAACATCATAACTGTGAGATATTTTTCTATTAATGAAATAGATGGAATAGGATATGTAGTTGAATTAGTATGGTTCAATAAGCAAGAAAAAAATTTAAAAGTTCATCAAGCAGCTTCCTAGGCAACATCAAAATTTCAGTTCTGCCTGACTAACACTGGGGGCTCTGCAAGGAAATTCAAAACATATAAGTCACGATTTAATCTGTAACAGTAAAACCAAGCAACATAAAACAGAATAAATCAGGAGAAACCCACCTTAAAAGCCAAATGCATAGAAACAAGGAATCCTGGGCAGAAGGGAAGCTTGTGTATTCCCCACCCTGCTCTTATATTGCCTCTAAATGTCTCCCACTAACACCTGGTGCTTCAGCTTCCCAGCACAGCAGGTCTCAGGAAATTACACAGATTTTTTTTCTCTGTAATTTCAAGAGAAATAAAACCAAACACAAATTATTTTAAAAATTATTTTTAACAGAAATGCAGAAGAGTTGTCAGGATCTTTTGCATAAAGACCTTAAAAGAGATGACTGCAAAGGCTAAATTAAAAATCATACCATGCACCCCTTTGTTAATGATTGCCCCAGTGTATTCCCCATCTGTATTTGCTATGCTGACCGCACTTGGATTTTTAACACTAAGAAGATTACACAAAAATTAAATTTTAAAATATCAATATCATTTAATGTTTCCTTGGCTGTTTCTACAGCTGATTTCAACCTTGAGAGGAGCACAGTGCATGCAAGAGTGCTCTGACAGCATACTGCTGTTGGGCAAGCACATCTCCAGCGGTGACATCAGCAGTCAGGAAGCACATGGTGCACCCAACTGCAAGAGAAAACCACCTGAGGAGCCTCCCTGCCATCATCTCTGAGTGAGGAAGGCACCATAGGAGGAGGAGCAGCTGAACCAGACACTGTGTGCTTCTAACTGATGGTGGGAACCAGCACCTGACAAGTCAATATGTGTGTTACCTCTGCTTTACAAACTTTTCTGGGGCTTCAAAAGGGTATTTGCAGGAAAGCTTCAGCTTAGCACTGCACTCACCAAAACCTCCAGGAATTCTGGCAAGTTGAACTTCACAGGTTGCACTCTTCTCATTCAACATAAAGACACCAAGACACGGGGAGAAACTAAATGTGCCTAAGATCACCTAAGAAGTCAGCAGGGTATTTGGCTTCCAAAGCAGCAAAGCAGCAAAATTCAGCCTAGTGGGACTCATTTAAGTTTAAGAATATTTATGACCTGTGTCGCTAAGTGGAGTCTTAAACATTTGGCTGAATAGGGATGGATTTAAACATGTTTTAAGCATCTCTCTGAATACACGTTGGGATATTTTGACGTTACATATTTTAGTTCAATCAAAGGCAAATATTTATAGGACAGAGGTGAACTGAAGTTTCTCCCACTGATTTTTTTTCTTAATTTTTTAAAATATATTTTATTGTTTCTTACCTCTGTAAATATTTACTTTTGTTTGCTCACATTCTTGTCATAGTCACTCATTTCCTTTATCCACAAATAATTAGTATCAAGGGCTTATTAATGCACTAAGCATTGTATGGTTTGATAAATTTTTTTAAAAAGAAAGTATTAACCTTCATGAACTCTGAGTAATCTGGAACGGCTTCTTACACAGATTTTTATCCTATCCAATTTTAGAGAAAATCATCCTTTCGGATCAATACTGTTCCTTAAGACAATACAAAATTACAGGTGAGTTCACTGATCCATTGGAAAATGAATTGTCATTAAGTGTGTCAAACCATAAGTCATAACTCTAAGATCTGAGTCCTAAACAAATCTTTCCTTACAATTGCAGTGTGGGAAGGATGGTAAACCCCAAAATTATTGCCTTATTTTTGACAGGTAACTGATTGACCCTCTTACTGTGATGTCAGGAGCACACTCCTCCCTCTTGTGGGGAGATCTTCCTAGTAGTAGGTGGTTAGCTGAGTCTGTACTCTGAAAGCTCCAGGAAACTGGAGATTTCTAATCAAGACTTCACCTCAGCAGCAGCAGTGACTTAGAGTGTGGGAGATAACCACATATGGGGCTTGTATTGCACTGGAGAGAAATCCAGCTGTTGGAGGAAAAGCCTCCTGAAAATGATCTTGTCAATGATCACCACTGGATTTACAAGTCTTCTGTAATCCCCACAAGCTCCCAGTTGTGACCTTTGTTCTTTTTGGGGGCTTTCATTAATTCCACAGTGGGTTTTTTTTAGAAAACAGATTATTATCCCATTCCTTCTTTCTGACATCAAACAAGAAATCCTATTATTATTTAGGAAAGAATCCTCCATTTCTGACTTTACAGAATAAATTTCATGGTGATGTTTGGCAACGGCATGGCAAGGCATAATAAATTGTTGTCTGTGGATTAGAAAATCTGAGAAACTGTCAGTAATTGGGTTTTCTGTTTGAAATATCATACTCGAAGACTTTAAAACTCAAGAGACAATCATCATCTCTAAGTTTCTGGGCATCAGCTATTTTACATCTTTAATCCATTTTTAATAGATAATGGGTTCAAAGAAGTGTCACTTCCAATTTTCAACACAGATCTAGAAAGAACATTCATATGTCCTTAATGGGGATTGTAATGTAGATTGATTCTTTGAAAACAGTGCAACTTGTTTTCAGGAAGATTCTCATTTGTATTTCCCTGGAAGTTTCTACTTTTTTTTTCTCTTTCTACTCATTTTTTGAAGAGGAAAGAGGCAGTAAATAAAACCTTACTGTAAAATGAAAGAGGCATAAAGAGAGTGAACTTTTTTCTATATCATCACTTGCCTTTTAACAAAAAACAAAACCAGCACCACTAGCTGACAAGTATATGTCCTATTTTCTTTACTGTGGCTGTAAATTAAAGGATGGGGGGAAAGTTAGGCCATTGCATTTCATTATATCTACCAAGAGGTCAACAGCTATGCTTCGAGATATTTCAGAAACACATTAAATTAGAAATCAAATTGGAGTAATATATTTTAGAAAATATTTCCATTTAATCACAGGAGCAGGACTTGTAAATAACAGAGTTCAAAGCTTTGGAGCAGATGGTCTTTCTGTTTTAATTCTTCATCTGATCTGCTGTATGCCAGTAAATCTCTGAGTTTCATTTGCTTTATTCAAATCCCTTGGCTATTCAGGACACATTGTGTCAAAGCATTCTGCTGCGTAATTTCAGTTGTCTTATATGTGCTCCTAAACTCAAATAAAACATATGTATATGTTTTGTACCCACAAAGAACAACATGATAAAACCCACAACACTACAAAAAGTATTCTTTCTTGGTGACCTATTTAACTACTACACACACACACACACACACACACACATACACAGAGGATGCAGGCACCAAAGGAATAGGCCAGATTTCAAATAGTGCTTACTAGAAATTCAGAAGCAAAGTAGTTCTAACTACTTTAAAAATACTTCTCTATGTCAATTTTAATCCATCACCTAATAAATATATTTTACCAAATTAAGATTCAATTGGTTTAACTTCGTTGCTACTAATCACTTGCACTAACATCAAGGTTCAAAGCATTGCACAGAGGAACTGTGCCAAGTTCATTTTGACTGACTGTTTAGATTTAATAGTATTGTTTTTAAAGGATTTGGCTCTACAATCCCATGTAACATGAGTGACACAGCCTCTTTTAGAAAACTTTACGGAGTCCTAAAGCTGGCTTGAGAAAACATGGGTCTGCTTGACATCTTCCTTTTTGAAATGTGACTGTAAAACTGTGCGGAGATGCACATCCCCTAAGACTGAGTTACCTGCAGACATATGTTCAAATGCATCTTTCCTTTCCCATTTGAACAATTTGTTTGAGAATGAAATCATGTGAGCCTAAAACTCACTGGGACTATACACATTCCTATATACAGCTTGAGATTTTCAGACATATCCTCTTAAGATAGGTGCCTGCAATCCACAGATGGACTTATTTGATAAATGCATTACCCTCAGTCATGTACGGATTAGGTCAGTGGAACTTGGAGGGGAAAGGGAAAAAGTAAGAATTGAAAGACACAGCATTTGTGCTTCAAAAGAGCAATTCTGCTGGTAAAAACAAATTCTACTTTTTTTTAGTGGTTTTTTTTTCTTAAAAAGCTGTTATTTTAATACCATAAACCATCATAAAACAGCCTATCTGTTTGATTACATCCAAACATTTTTAGCATTTACTATGGAATGACATGATAACTGTGATAACAGCCTTTGAAAGAAAAAGGGAAAATCTGGGTTATGTGTGAGCACTGATGGACAGGAATCTCAGCCATGGATGAAAAATAGTTTTGTCCTATTTTCTGAGCAGATGAGAATTAGAGAGAGAATGAGCAACTTCCAATTTTAGGTTAATATTTTCACCCTGTGAGAACTCAGAAAAACATATCCTTTGTCACACAGCAATTGTGCCCATGGAGGCAAAGACTATCCTGTGTAACCCTTATCACTTTACTAAACTAAAACTAGTTGCCATTTTTTATATACTAATTAAGATTAGTCAAAAAAGCTATAGGATGCAAGGCTGAGGACCTCAGTTTACTTGTTACTTAAGCAAAACTCTCTCATGCCTCAGTGTAACATAGTAAATTGTGTTAGCTAAGAGCAAATGAAGGTGAAAACTCTGCATATTTGGAAAATATGCACTCTAGCCACTAAGAGTGTGTCTATGCACTAGTGGTTTGAAAAGTCAGTACTTATAATTTCCTTGGGAAGGTTTTTCTGTTCCCTACTTTTCTATGCACTGCTAACAACCTTGAACCAAAATAAGATGAGCTACATTGGAAATGTCAGGAAACTCAGCAAAAAGTCCATTGCAAGTCTTTAAAATAACCTGTGGCTATTCAATGCTAATCATAATGACTGGCTGAACTTGGAGCAATAGGGGAATTTGATAAACAAAATTTCTATTTTCCTTCTGCTTGGGGAAATCGTTGCAGTGTTTAGACTGTTATGTCAGGCACTTATCCAAAATGACTGCCACCTTGGAAGTTATTGCCAGCCTTAGCTATGAATGTCATTGGTTTCTTGGGTCAAATCAAATCCTTCCTGTGCTGTTACAGAGACAAACAGATCACACATTTCATGAGGACGTGCAGAATGTGCAACATTTGATTTAAAAATCTGGATAAATCTTGTAACAGATAGCTTAACTGTAACATAAGATACCAATTCAGGTTATTTTGGAGCAGCATAATAGGAAGGAACAGAAATCGAATCGGTGATGCCATTGAGAGGAGAAGAGGGAAAGTAGACAGTATTTGAAATCCAGTAGGTGCCTGTGATATGGGGACTTTTTTTCATTCTGAGGATGGTGGTAGTGCGTTATGAGGAACAGATTCTGTTGACAAAGGACTTCATTTTCTCTTTCCACTAAGCAAAGCTAGGACAGCTGACCGTGCAGTTCGTGCAGTTCGCAGTGTCTGACATCTCTGCAGAAGGCTGGAAGCTGGTGACGGTGCCTCAGCTGAAGGCACGATAACCTGTGGTGGGCAGGTGAGCGCTGCCCGGCGCTCTCCGCACACCAACACCTCCCCGGACCTGATGCGTCCAACTTTATCCCTGTTTCCCGCAGAAGCGCCGGCATCGCCACCGTTCACCCCGAGGGACCAGGACGCTGGCCGGGGGTCGCAGCGCCGGTCCCGTGAGGCAGAACTGAGCCCCTGGCAAGCACAGGGCGGCCGGGCCGGGCCCCCAGCGGGTCCGGGGGGGCGGCCGGAGCGCCCCCAGCGCTGCGGGACCGGGCGGGCTCCGGCCGGGCTGGGTTGTCCCGGCCCCGGCTCCACGGCGACAGCGGGTGGTGTGGAGGGGGCAGCCCCCGAGCACAGACAGCCCTCGCCTGAGCCCCGGGGCAAAGGGGGCACCTGCCGGCCACAGGCGTGTGGAAGTGCGGAAGAGCCACCGCGTCCAGCGCCTGCCCTCCTGAGCGTCTTGCCCAAAATGCGTGTTATCTGCGTTTAATTAGAGTTGCACAGCACCTCTTTCCCCGAGTGCCTATGGTCACGGGCTGCCGCCAGGTCCCTATGGGTACATACAGTCTATAGGCACCAGCGCGTAATGCTGCATCCTCTACACCCCTGGCCAGGGTTCATTCATATTTATGCCGCGACTAAATATTCGATCAAAGGTCGAACGCTAACGCAGATCAGTTATATTTTTAATGTACGACCCTTCAAATAGACTGTTTTGTAAACTGCAAGTGTCTAAAGATGCTCAGAGCAGCCTCCGCCGGCCGTGCAGCCTCCCCCCGCAATAATAATAATGCTGCAGATTGTACAAGGATTTGAGTCTGCAGCCAGAGAGAAAGGGATTAGGGCGAGAGCACTGGAAGTTAAATTGTGCTGCATATAAAAAATGGGCGGATTGGTCTCTAGATGAAAGCTTGGTACCACCTTCCTTTCTAAAATAAAATCTCTCTGGCATGAAGTCACAGCCTATTTCACATCCGGTTTACCCTGGGACGTATTACTACTGTCTTGGTAAAGAGAAAGCTTTTGTTGTATAGCGGCGGTCGGAATACTGGGCAGAGAAATTTGGGTGCTCAGCCCGGAGGAGCGGAGCAGCGGCTGCGATGGCCGAGGCGGAGTGAGCGGCGGACCCGGAGCCGCGCATCCTCCGCGCCGGCGGGCGGGCACGGCGGGGCAGCGCCGGGCAGCGGCACAGGGACCCGCGCCCCAGGGCTCCGGTAAGGGCGGCGGGGGGCTTGCCCCCACGGCCACGCACGCGGGCGCACACACGGCCACACCGACACGCACCCGCACCGCTCCGGCCGCTCCCGGTGCGGGCACCGCGGCCAGGCGCGCAGGCGGCTCCTCTCCCCTCTCCGCAGGTACCGCCGGGTCGGGGGGATTTTTTTCCCTCTCCCTCCAGCTCGAAAATCCGCAGCGATCGATGGGCATTGTCATTTGTCTTATTTATTTATTTTTTTTAGCGCGGACTGATTTCCGCCGGTCCCTCGCAGAAGGTTTTGGGGTTTGGGTTTTTCCCTCCCGCGGGCGCGGTGGGAGGGGTAGCTGCTCCGGGCAAGGGGATGCAAAGTTGAAATGCTGAGAGGAAAACAAGTCTCGATTTGCTGCTCAGATAGAGGCAAATCTCTCACCGTGAGTCAAAAATGCATCAAAATGCCCCCTTTTTAGCGCCGTTTTTGTTTTAATCCCCCTTCCCTTTTTTTCCCCCCCTCTTTTTTTTCTTTTTTTTTTTTTTTTTTCCTTTCCAGTGGGCGCTGCTGAAACGCTCCCGGCAGCGTGGCTCTTGCTCCCATTTTGAATGGGAGAACCGGCGCTGGTCTCAGGTGGTGCGGGCTGGGGGAGGCCGGGGGGCAGGGAAGCTGCTGGGCTTTAACGCTCCTCAAAGTCATTGTTAACATTTGGGTTTTCCAGATGCGAGCAACTTTCCTTCTCCGGGATTTATAGTGCCTGCATGGGCTTACTGGGGGTGGTTTTGGGAGGAGGGGGGAGACCATGGAGCTCAACAGATCAAGATAGTTCAGAATAATTCACTTTCCATTCTTCATCCCGAGGAGCCTTTTGCAAAGGCAGAAGTTGGCAGGACCGGGAGAAGGCGATTTTTGAAGCCACAGATGTTGCCTTTCTCTTTGTAAGGGAGCTGATTACAGGGCAAGTTAAGGTGCAGTCTTGTCCCTGAAGATCTTTATCCATGCTTTCCTGCCATATCCAGCTCCTTCCTATCCAGTTAGATTAGCTCAGCCCCATTCAGTGCTTATCTGCCCATCATTTGGCTATAAAAGCATTAATTATATCTCATTGCTTACATACCACTTTGTAACAGTATTTTATGGATTTAAATTGCCCCTCAGAGTGTGCAGTGAACTGGGGTAGCTTTATTTAAAGGTACAAAAACATCTCTGCGTACAGGGCTTCATTTCCTCAGACACATAAAAAAACCCTCCAAGTCACTACTGGGGGAAAATACAGGCTTTGTACTTGCCTGCCCTTATTTAATGTAATGAATCCTAAAAATCAACTGGATTCCAGCACACATTATATTGATATGTACAGGGAATTGCAACATCTCGTGGGGAATCAGTTGAATCTGGAACACCGATTCTACAAATACCAGCTAACTTTTCATTTTATGGTTTATTAGAAAGCAAAAGAAATTTTCTAAGTTGCATTACTTTTTACTTAAAGGTAAACTGAGAGTAACTCGCTAAAGTCCGGAGAGATACATTTGGGAGACATTTGGAAAGGAGGAGAAGGCTGCTAAATGCAAAAACATTTCCTAGCAGCATTCAGAGACTGGTAGAGATTTAGGAGATGGTGTGTAGATTATCAACACATGGTTTCATTATGAATTATGCCCTTTAGCCCAACAAAATTATTAGTGTGCTTATATAGCAACAGATCACAGAGTTAGAATCTGATCATTTTAGTCCTTTTCTGGTGCTGGTATTTCAGGGAAGAGAAGAATTGTATCTGTAGAAGAAAGTTGCTTCCATCACCTCAAAGCAAAGCTGTGGCTGTGAGGAAAGCACCGCTCTCCTCAGTCATACTACCACACACCGACACTTTCCAAGAGGTTTGAAAGGGCTCAGGGTGGTTAGGTCAAACAAAAAACAATTCCACTTGGTTATCTGGAAATGTTATGGAGGCACCTTGTCACATTTTCAACACAGGAGGAAACTGAGTAAGAATTGCCACAGTTTGGGAACAGCAGCTTAAACTCGTAATTGTTTTTGTTAAAGCTCCAGAATAATGCAAAAAGAATACACCCTTACTGAAAAATAAATCCCACTCTAAGCCTCTGGGTCTAAAAGATAAACAGGAGAACAGACAAGGCCGTGTGCCCTTATTCTGAATTACATGAGCTATACTGTTATGAGGTCATTGCCTTACGTCAAATTATTCTGCAGAAGTTTCCAAAATCAGACATTTTTTGTTCTGTTAATACCTGCTTTAATGTAGGGGATGTTGATGGTTATTTTCCTTCTAGTTTCAGAGTCCACCATGAAGAGATTCCTGGTGCTTTGTGACTGTCTCTGGGCCTGGAGCCTCCTTCTGAATGCACTGACTGAAAGAAGGTGGGGAGATATTTTTTAATGCACCAACATGTTTTAGGAATCTTTAATTTAATATAGCAGTGTAAGACAAACTCATGGCTGCACTACCACTTAGTGTATTGGGGGAACTTAATCTCTGTTCAAATCCCAGATAAATCTAACTAGAAGAAGTCTAAAAGAAAACAATTCATTTGCATGACTTTTTTTTTCAATATAGTGAAGAAAATAAAGCAAAAGCTTTCTGAAACAAACTGAAACTAAACTACCTCTTAAACACCTGTGCGACCTTTTCTACTCTTACATAATTGTTACTCAGAAATACAAGTTTCTTTAGAGGGGAAAAAGTATAATTAAGGGGGTTTTAAATCTCATTTAGCACATTTAGTAACTTTATTGTCACTGTAAGCAGAGGCAAAACTTAACTTCTTTGTTGGTCAGGATTGTGTCCTAACTTAGTAACTGCATTGAAAATCTGAAGTAGAGCTTCCTGCTGAAGGAAGACTACTTGGATGGAGAAGAATTTGAAAGCTCAAAGCCCATGGTAGTTATGTTGGAAAGACCATGCTGCGCTAATGTTTGTGGAATATCTGTTGAAATCATAATCTACGAATAGCATTAGTATTAAGAACAATTTGTAATCATACAGCACCTCATCAAACAATTACTAGGTTAACTGAAGACTCTAAAGCAGTTTACAGTATGCTTGAAGTACTCTCTGCAATTCAAAATTCAATGAAGGTGTTTAAGAAGACTCTCAGATGTATTTCTGTATTTTAAAAATATTCGTGTCCTGTCTGTGATGTCAGCTAATGAACAAAAAGCAGTAGAATTTTTGTATTGTCAATGATGATCCCTCAGAGATCCCTGACTACCTTGAAGATTTCAAATAGAGTGGAGTGAGCAAAGGTTCATCTGCACAAACATTTCCTCTAAAAAAAATAAATAATGAAAGTGAGTGAGTCATGTAAGAGTTGCTTGTATTGAATAAATCTGATGCTTCAGAAACAATAACTTTATTTTTATAATACATTAACGCAAGATTTGAGGTATTCACAAAGCACTTCATCTGATCTAGCTGGAGAATTTTGTGAAAACATGTTTATTCTATAGATATATGTACATGCATCTGTGTACATATATTTATTATACTGTAATGGATGCATGTGCATTCTTAATGTGAGAATTAAAACGCATTGAACCAGTGTTTAAAAATTCGGTGTCAGTATTGGAATGACCTGTAGATGGAGTCAGTGCACAGTTTTTTATTATACTGGGGTTTCATGAGAAAATACAATTGCATACAGTCACTCTTTCCTCAAAATCTACACATCTTACATTAAATAGATCTGGTTATAAAGCCATTTTGTCATAGTAAGTTCCCTTGCCTTTCTTTCTGGGGTGCTGTTAATGCTTTATGATAAAAATCAATTGATGAATGACATTAAGTATCTGTGATACAGGAAGACAGTCTTCCCATGTCACTCTTATAATAACCTCCTCCCATTATTAAAACGATTTTAATGTGTGTTTGGAACGAAAAATTACAATCCCTCTGGAGTTACAGTCTACTCCATATGTGCACAAATGTTCAGAATCTTCCTGTTGTGACCACATGTCAGTTAAACCCAGCCCTAACGGTGCTTTTTACCTTTGCTAAAATGGTGGGAAGAACAGGTAAGGACAAATGACAAATGAGATCCCAGCATGGGAGCAGGGAGTCTGTCCCACTGTGCTGCCACCAGGCCATCCTCCTGACACCACCTCACAAACACACTCATTTCTTTACCACTGCAATTTCTGGAGTGTTTTTAGATCCTTTTCCCACCTTATCCTGATGACCTTCTGCTATCCTTGAGATATGTATGTACAGGAGCTTGTTTTGTGACAGTGAGTGTCAACGTGAATTTAATCCAGTGAAAGGTCCTGTGATGCAATGTTCCAGAAGGTGTATGAGGAAAGATCCTTTGAAAGATAATGCTTGCTGAAGACAGCAGGAGAACTTGTTATTTGATAATATATAGGAAGCATAAAAAACCAATTGTGTCTGTGACTTAGAATTCAACTGTAGGTATGAACAATAAACATAAATCTGTATTTTGTTGTGAAGTGAAATTGTATGATATGGCTAGAGGAAATTCATAACATTTTTAAAACTGTGATTTTTTCATTAGAAATAGTGATTTATATGCATTAAAAAAACCCTGAACATTGTTCTTTACAAAGTCACATCCTATGGAAATAAACCAAAAATTAGTAAAACTTCCATGGATGTCAGTCCTGAAACTAATTTAAATTTTTAGTATTACATATTCAAACATGTACTGCAAAATAAACTTGGAAGCATTTCCAGAGTGTCTATGTTCAGGGTATCCTTCCTCCTTCTCTCCGTATTTGATACAAGTGGAATGTACGTGTGGGATACACAACGGATGTTTGACTGATGCAGCTTACAGAAAATAATTTCATAGGTATTTTAGTAGAGGCACAGCATTTCATTAACCATTTGTTCCTCCCAAGACGGGCTGGGCTGGTTAGAGCAGGAAAGACTGGCAGAGCCCCAAGCTCTCGTGCTGCCAAAGGGATAACAGCCCAAAGGAGGGATCCCTTTTGTCACCAGACCTGATCCTGACGAAAGGCTTTGTCATTGCACTGTTTCTCCAGTTCAGGAGCAACAAAACAATGTTTGGAAAAGCAGTGCTTTTGCTTTTAGTTATGATGACAACGCATGTTTGTAGTGGAAGTGTTCCCAGCAATGAATGAGAAAATGGTACTGGGTTAGGCCTTAAGGCAAGTGTAATCTATGATTAAGGGAGTCATCTGTGACAGGGTATTAGATAAAGGTTTCAGATATAAGAAGGTTGATTCTGATGTCATCTACAGCAGACAGGAACCACCAAGTCCAAGGATTTCATTCTGATTTGTATTGATGGAAGTAAGATTTTTGTAGTTGAGTTCAAAGAGCTTTAATTTTATCCCTCTTCAAGTAAAATGTCAGAACTTTTGTCTGAGTTAGGGATGCACATTAGAGATCTGCAAGGGAAGCTTTATAGATATGAGAGATTTTCACATCAACAGATAGTTTTGTTATGCATTTGTAATGAAAAGATGGAAACATTCCTCCACATCTAACTGCTAAAGGAAAATGAGAAATAAAATAAAGCAAAATAATATCTCGATCTATGAAAACGCACACTCACTCAATCTACTTTTGTATTCAAGAAGATATCTCTGTGTTTTTTCAGCCTTTATTTTCAGTACCTAATGTCAGTGTTCTAAATTACTATATGTTTATTTGCATGCAAACCCTTTATAACTATTATGAATTAAACACACTATTTTTTGCTGACAAAAAAGCCTTTTCATGAGGAACACACACATTATAGCATATATAATTAGCACATTATAAACATTAATGAGTAATGATGTAAACATGAGGGAACTAACATTTTATTTGCTCACCATTTATAGAGGGCCGCTGATTTTCTATGATTTAAAAAAAAAGTGCGATTTTAAGAACAAAATGTAAACATGAAAGAACCCTATAAAGCACTACAGTCTTGTTATATGGAGGAGGTTATGCGACCACAAACCAATATAAGCAAGATTAAATGGATTTTGGAATTACTGTTTTGTAAGGTTATTGGTGAATTAGTGTTTGTCAGTATTGACTGTTCTGTATTTCAGTTATGGACAAACCTCATCACAAGATGAACTTAAAGACAACACCACAGTGTTCACCAGAATCCTGGATCGGCTGCTGGATGGGTATGACAACCGCCTGAGACCAGGACTGGGAGGTGTGTTGTGTCATGCTTTTCAAGGTTACCTGTTGGATAAAAATCAGTTAAAACAATGTTATTTTTCCATGATACACTTGTTTGAATTCTGTTTATATAGACACATAAAATAATGCTGTCATCGGTCGGGGCGGGAGGACGACACGGTGATCAGGGATACCAGCACACTTTTATTACAACAGTGCCTCTACTTATATACACTTCTGGGTGTCACACATGTACACGCACCATTGGTCTAGCATAAACATAACAACTCATGATTGGACACACAGCCACATGTC
>JAYRBT010000028.1:6314670-6400742 GCA_036023395.1 Myiotriccus ornatus | reverse complement strand
CACAGTCCTTACTGTCCGTGGTTAACCCTCTGCCAGGTGTAAAGTTCCATCTTCAGTATCCTAGCTTACAGAGAGCCTAGAGCCAGCTGGGCTCCCCCACAAATGCTGATATATAAATTAATCTTTTTCACAAAAGCAATGCCTTCCCTGTCTTTCACATACTTGGTTTTCTCACACTTATACCCAAAAGAAGAAGAAAATGGCTCACAATTCAAGAAGACCTCTGAATGGGTATTAAAAATTTAAATCTATGAAGAATAAAAAGATAATAAAATATGACCTGTGACCTCACAAGTGACAAGTTTATGAATCAGGTGTAAACAGCACATCTATCTATGACTATCTTCATAAGAAGATTTGGGTTTAAAAATGCAAACATCAACCTACCTTAGTCATAAAAGTCTCAGAGAAGTTGGTTGGAGTGTTTTTCTACTTGGGATTTGTTTCTGTAACATTTTTTCTTCACAGCTTGATAAAAATGCTCTTGATGCTGAATCCATAAAAACACATAAAACCACATAGCAATTACATCCTTATAAAATCGATGTTACAAAGCCTAGTCTTTGTCAGCATCCCTGTGTTCACTCTTTGATTTGTTCTACTGTGACATGATCCCAAAACTGGGTCTTAAAAGCTTACTGCGCATAAACATGGAGGTTCTAAACATACAAGCACGAATGTCTTCTTCCCATGGAAAGTTGGATTTACCTATTTCAGATGTCTTTTTTTGTTTTTCCTTTTGGACTCTTCAGGTGAAACAAAACAGAGCAACCCACCCCGAAAAGTGTAGTTCAAACTGTTTTCCTATAATCACTTTCAGAGGAACTGCAATATAATAACAAGGTTTTACATTAAGAATTCTTATACCATCTCCTGTGGGTGAAATGGAAGGTAATTAAGTGTAAGCCTATTCTTTGGTTTGAGGCACCATCTTGTAACAGTTCTTGAATAGTGAACCAGGCTCTTCAGCAATTTGACTTTACTGACTTTGAGAAATGGCTAACGATAAAATTCTGTTTATAAAGTATTAATTAACACATTTAATAATGTGTTTGTCTGTAAATCTTTGAGTGCATTTTCAGATAATACGAAACAAAATAAGGGTAACTTTTTACTTTTATCTACCGGTACTTTTGCCTGTTTGTTTGTAAACCCTTGGTCTAGTGTAGAGATAAATGCTCCTTAGTCTTTGATTAAGGGAACTGTACAGTTCAGTCAGCTACTCTATCACAGTAAATAAACAAAGCAGAGAAGCAATAAATAAATGAAACTCTGTAAACTGTGTAGAGTCTGGTATATGTCTACAAGAAAAATCTGAGCATATGATGATTTCTTATATGAGTTTTGTAGCTATTATGATTTGTTAAACAGATACCTGAAGAGCAAACAAAGGGAGATGCAGGGAAAGGATTTTCTCTCACTATATGGATTGCAAATTAGAAAACTAAGCACATCAGTATCAACTCTTATGTCTGTGTGTTTATACACGTTTCTGAATCCAGACTTCAAAGGTACAGTCAGGAAAGATCATCTGGTCCAGTTAAAACTGACTCCTGACAAAAAGGCTGTTTAAAGTAACTGTTTTTATAGAAGGAAATTAGTGTCTTCACAAAGTTAAATAGTCATTTGCATGACTGTCTGTAAAAAGCAAAACTGAGTGGAGGATGGGAAATATGGGGTGGAGGGAAGGAAGAGAAGATGAAGCAAAGGAAGGAGAGTAGTTTCTCTAACTAAGGGTTAGAGAAGTTTAAATAATCTTTGCATTTCTCCTTTTTTGAATTGTGTTGTCTGTTCCTGTCTGTAACCAAGAACCTCCAGTATCACAATTTTCCTGTTGCACAGTGCACTAGAGTTCCACAATGTTGGTTCAGCAAATTTATCTGTTGTTCATCAGCTCTGGACATTAGAACTAAGAGAACCATGGCTTTTAAAAAAATTCCACATCTGATGAAATTGTGGGTGGTAAATTAGAAACAGATTTACTCTTTTGACTGTTGAATAATGTGTTATTCAAAAGATAAAAATTATAGATTTCAAAAACTAGGGACAAACATCTAGGCAGATATTTTCAGTCCTAGTACTATGTTATAACAAAGGGGTTTTTTTGGAATTTGAAAATTTGCATCTTCAAACTCTTCTTGCTGAGGTATCTAAATGTAAGTCTGAGTAACGCACCTCAAGATGACTTAGTTTTGAAAGTTGATTTAGACACTTGTTATAATGGGGAAATGTATTCTGAAATGTTTCATACATACAAATATGCAATGAAAAATCTAAATCAATATGTCAAACATAGCATGGGGCTTGGACTCGGAAGTTCAATGAGCCTTTGATTATAGTATGACCTGTTGCTGGAAATTTTAAAATGTATATGGAAAAGCAGTAGTTTCATTTTTCTTTCCAATATCAGATGGTTTCTTATTGAGTATTTTGATCAGAACATGATTTTTAATCTTCTCTGAAGAGAAAGTAAAGAAATTTACCAGTATAACACCATTTTTTGATATATAGAATTAGGTCAAAAACTCTTTCATTCCATACTAGCTATGATGTACCTATTGGAGGATATAAGAGACTAGAGAGCCTCATATATATATATGTTATGTTGATAAATTTTATGATGTTAGGCACAGTGTAAATCAGTGTATCATTGAATGCACTGTAGCACTCTTCCAGTTTTCTAAAACTGTTTTTTCTGTTCTTTCTATGCCTTCTGAGAAACAGTAGATGAGGTAAAACTATGCTTGGTACAGTTACTTTCTCCTTCAGAAAAGGGTACATTGCAGCAAACTCTGTTTATCCCTGTATGACGTCTGTTTCTGTAGTGCAGTGTTTCAAATCTATACACCTACAGAAACATAACTGTGGGCATGAACAAAGAAACAAAAGAGAATCAGTTTCTCTCTCACTTATGGAATAAAAGATAGATGATAGAGTTTCTTCATTGAGTTTGTTTCTCCTTCCTTGTAATTACGTGTATGCATAAAGACTTCAGTGACTAAAAAGTATCTTTTTTACTGAATTGTGAAAGGGGTTTGATCTTGATCTTGACTCTACTCAGAGGAGTAATTTCCTTCTTTTTGAAATAAATATCATGATGTTCCTCTATCCCAAGTTTGCAAACTTCCTGTTAGTGTGGTGAACAGTTTCATTGCTTGGTAGAAATACTCTGGTGAGGTAGATGAGGCACCATCTTGAAGCCAAGAACAACCTTCTGGAGAGATCTCATTACAAAGATTCATTGTAGGAGCTACACTATAAATTCATGGAAAAGGCAGGCTAAAAGGTAGAGTATTAAGATAATAAAAAATTCAGAGGTGCTGAATTTTGGGTAACTCTATCAGCATCTATGTAATCAGTGCTAGATCAAAATTAGCTCCTCCCTTTCCTTATTTTAAATCTTCTTTTGAGGTATCACTTCAAAAGGAAAACTAAAAATCACACATGCTCCGTAAAGAGTATGAGAATGAAAATTATTGTTCATCAGATAACCCAATAAGGCCATATCTAAAATTAAATGAGCAGCTTGGAGGATTTTGCCATTAAACAAAGAAAGAATTATTTCTCATTAACCAGAATATTAAAAAATGGAGTTGGCGACCCATGGGGAAAAATCATAGTTATTGAATATGCTTGTTACTCAAAAAATGGCGATGTAGCTAAAATTAATCTGATTCTTTTTTTAAAAGAAGAACGCAGCACCATGTTATGCATTGGCACATTTGCACCTTTTATCAATAATTATTGATATAAATTATGCTATTTAGTTGTTTGCTGCCTTCATATGTGGCCATAGTCACTTAGACATTGCTAGGAAATAGCATCTGTTGTATTCATGCATAAACATGGACAAATAGTTACATTTAGTTACTTAGGGATGGAAAATAGAACTTTCAAAATAAATGCAAACATGTTGTGAATCATACTAGAGGACACCTATTAACTCTATGAGAGGATAAGCATTTACAAAAAGCAAGGAGGAGGAATTGCAGAGAGTAACATATTGAAGCTGATAAAGAGGAAATCATGTTAGACATTAAGGGAAAAAATAAACAGTGAAATCATTGAGGTAATAGCATGATTTTCTGTGGGAACTATCTGGACCCTAGAACTAGAGGTGATCAAAAATAGGCTAGATAATAAAGATGCTGATCTCTATTCAAATACACAGTCCTGAAGAAATAAAGGATCAAATGGTGCCAGGAGGGAGCGAAATAAGGAGGAAAATTCACCTCAGTGTTTGGTGGCCTCTACCAATAATACACTGTGTCTAGAGTGGGAGTTAAAAGAATTGAAAAGCAGTGAAAAATGGTGGGAAAAACAAGTTCCTCAGATAAATGGATATGCCATTCCCTTTAGTTCTGGGTTGTCTTCATTTGGGACAAAGGGATGGTCCCTGGGATGCCACCACGGCAGATTTGAAGTGCCACAGTGGAGAGGGAAGATTTGTATAGGGCAGGTTTTATTTGATGATGAGATTCATCAACACAAAATCAGGTGCAGCTACAGATCTTCTCAGACTAGCACCTTTGCATGGCACACCTCTCATCCCTAAAACTACAGGATATCACATGGTCTCTGACTTTTTAAATTACAGCAATTGTCAATGTGGTTTATCTATTTGAGAGGGATTTTGTAGTAGAAAGGTTAATACAGAACTAAGAAGAACAACAGTGAGTTTGATTTGACATACCAGAATCTTCCTGAATTAAAATACTTTTGTTGTGTCAAATGCCCAATGATAGATCATTTCAAGTAGATTATAAACATTACTTCAGTAGTGAACAGAATTATACTTATTTTATGCTATCAGTAGAACGTATTTGTTGATCTCTCCTGTGTGATGTTTATCAAAATTTACTGTGACTGTCCTTAAGTGGAACGTCGGTCAATCTCAGGCAATTAATCACGTCCACAGAGTGGAAGGGATGGGAAAATAAACCTTACAGTATTATGTTAATTATGTTTTAAAAGTCAGTTTTATGAGAGCATTATCTATAAACACAATAAACTTACCTCTTAGTTATTGAGATCCCAATGGAAATTGTTGGATTTTAATGTGTTTGAGGTTACATACAGTTTAGGGAAAATAAGGTTTTGGTCTGAATGTGTAATAAAGAAGTTAAACCTAAATGATTCTACTCTAAATGAAAAGACAGTCCTATACCTCACCTCTATACATCATTCTGTAAGTAAAGAAGGACTAGATGCTACACTTAACTCTGTAAAAACTGAAAGGGCTGATTTGGGTCTTTTTTTTTCACTCTTAGGCACCACACTGATGTAAAGACAACTGTAAAAAACCTTAGAAAACCCTAGGAAAATTGATTTAATACAACAGTAGGGAGGTAGGGAGGATATGAGCAGCTTTGAGCTGTTAATTGGTGTGTAGAGCTGCCATGACACTGCACAGCTCCCAGGAAACCCTTTCCAGCAGCACAGACTCTATAGCTGGGCAGTCACAGCACAGCTCACCCCTCTTCCTTTTGGTCCCTACTCTACAAAAGCAGCAGCAGAAAATTCTTATGAGTGTATTTGTTGAGGTTCTTTGATAAAAATACTTCACAGGATGCAGCTGGGATGATTAGTCTACATGACTTTCTTGAGCAATAACAGCATACACTATCCAGGTATCTGAATTCCTTTCAATCAAAACTACAGGAAAAGTCTCCTCCGTACAGATAATTATAGCATACACTTACACAAGGCATGCAGGAGGATCAAGTGCATTACCAAAAAAGTGGAACTAATGTAAACCACCAAGACATGCAATTCAAATAAGCCTTGTGCTCAAATACTAGTGGGTCATAAAGGGAAACCATCAATGTATAGTCTCTTATGATAAATAACAGATAAATCCTGCTGTTTAAATAAATCTGTATTTCTTATTTTGTTCTCAATTTGTAATCAGATCACCATTCTAGCAATAATGAGATCCCTGGGAGTTTAAATCAAAATATTTCTTGTTACTAATTTTGACAATTGACGTTAGTTTGGCATCATTAGCAAAACACAGTATTTTTAAACAGTGAAATTACAGGAGTTGATGCTGACTGTTGCTTTCGTGGCTTTGTGAGGATCAGTTGCCTGAGGCTATTCCCGAGCACCTAGGTGGGGTACTCAGTTGCTATTTTGTTGATCAGTAACTGCTTGGACCCTATGGTTGCTGTACAGTAAAACCAGTAAGTCATTAATAATTTCCTAGGGGTTTTTTTACTGGAATTGTTCCATGTTCTAGAGATATCCTTACAGTACTTAGTCTTCATTCATGAAGCAGATGTCATAGTCAAGAGACATGGTTAATATGCCTTTAGAACTGATGGATTTATCTTCAGCAGTCCAATCAGCTCCTGGTCTAAGCTTGTTCTATTCAGTGACTTAGACTTTTGAATATAGCTCAGCATTCTGAGCATTTGAAACACAATTTAAGTATTCCCATGGTAATCAAGCTGCAAATTGATCATGGGTAACCACGATTCTAAATATATATCCCAACTGTATGAGTAAACACATGTCCTGTGCAGAAGTGACTCACAACTTCTGAAGCTCTTAACAAAGCACAGTTGAATCATCAAATTAGTAAAACAGTAAACAAAGATTTCAAAACTTCCATATGGCTTTGGAGGGGCCAGTCTTTCTCTGTGTGTTCATACACCCTTTTTCATTGCTCTTGAAAATGAGGTACCTGTCAAAGAAAAAAAAAATTGATGGTGTGTACACTGATTTTATCTGCATTTGAACAGACCTTGGATTTGGTGCACTGCAAAAGTGAAATCAGTGTGAAGATAACACAATCTCATTTGAGTTCACAATCTGATTTTTCTCTTACTACTTATTATTTACATGTCACTTAAATTATTTTCAATGTTATATAGAAACAAAAAAGCATTACTTATTTTTCCACTCCCTTGGAAATCTTCCTTAGTGACAAATTCTTTAATTTCCATCTTCAAGTGATTTCCTTAAGCCTCAACATCAGCTACTATGACCACACTTCTCCCAAAGCCAGAACTCAGGATACCACAACATGATGTGCTGCTGATTCAGAGAGTGTGTTCTGTGTCTGTGCAAGGGAAACCAGAGAGCTGAATTATATTGAACAGAGTCTTGCTCAGAGCTGGGACTTTTAAAAGGATCATCATTTTGGGCGTGAAGAGCTTCGAGAATCTTCTGTCTCCTAATGATGCCAGTGCAAGTGCCTCAGTGGAAAGGAGATGGAGGGATGGAGAGTCAGGATGAAAGACCTTTAAAAGAGTCATTTGAGATTCACTTTTCAAAATGTAAAAGGCTAATAGATTTCAAGATGGTATGAGTTTCTCAGTCTTAAGAAAAAGCAACTCAGTAGCTGGAATCCATTCAGCAATGTTTTACTGGACCTTGTGAAATCTCCTGTCTTCTTCTGCCACTTGTTTCATACATGACCACAGCTTCTCGAACTTTTGTGACAGTGGTGGGCTGAAGGCCAGAACACATTCCTTCCAAGCCAAGTAATTTCAGACCAACCATATGCTTCTTTCAGTTATAGAAGGCTAAATTCTCACCACGAATTTCTTTAAGTCCAGAGCCAATTAGATGTCAAGAAAATACTGAAATTTCTTTAAGTCAGTTGAAAAGCTGGTAAACAGTAATAAGGTCACACATTATTTAACTGGACGCCCAAGGAGGAGATTTCACCTATCCAGTGCTTTTGCCTATGATCACTGTACTTTGTATATGTTTTGGTCATAGAGCTAAAGAATGAAAAAATTATTAGGCAATTCAGGCATATCATAGCATTTTACTTTCTGTGATTATAGAAATATACATTGGAAATTTCATCCTTTAACTTTTTTAATGAGTCCTGGAAATTACTTTTGATACCACCTAATTTTGCATTAATTTATTAACTGAATACATGTAATTTGCTGCATTCCTAGACTGACAGTAGAATCAAATTGAGTATTTTACTGTCTAAAAAAAGTGAGAGTTATTTCAGAAATTGTATCCCTCCTTCCACATTGGAAATTTCTACCCAAATCCCCACGCTGGCTTGTAGAGCCTCATGGTAAATGTCTCCAGACTTCCATCCCTGTGCCCACAGAAGCTGATGGGATTAGCTCACTCCGCAGGGTTTGGATTCCTGCCTCCAGGCAGTGTCACTCCCTGCAGCTCTGTTTAAATCAACAGGGTGATTTTGATCTATGCCACCCTGGTGAATGCTTTGTTATGTGTGCCCCAGGACACACCAATATGAAGTGCCTGATCCTGTAGGAGGAAGGGAGAGGTTAAGCCTGGGTGTTTCTCAAAGTGGCTTTTACAGGTCGATCTGCACAAGGCATGTTTGGCTCTTTCTGGAGATCAGCACCATTTTAGGTATCTCAGACTCAGCATTTGTGACCACTAAAACCCTGGTTTCCTCTGAATTGGTCAAGGGCATTGTGCCATGGAGCAAATTTACAACCTGAAGATCACAGAGAAGTCCAGCTTTATGATACAGTGTATACATATAACCTGTGTTAAGTACATTATAGATTTCTGAACTATTATTTATACTAATCTCTCATTGAGGCCTATAGAGCAAATTTATGAGTAGAGGGCTCACTTCCAGAAAATGTTTACACAGATGATTTCAGCAGAGAATTTTATCTGATGTTTCCTTGGAAAAGTTTTAGCTCCTATTTTTTTGTTGCAGTAAAGGCTAATGCAGCCATTTCTAACTCATACCAATAAATATCTTTATGTTTTTGTACACCATAATGTATTCTCTTTTTTTTCTATGTTCCTGTGTCTCAATACAAAATACATAACTCATAAGCACCAGGTTAATTATTAGAGACCTTGCTTTAGCTTGCGCAGAAACCAGTGAGTATCCCATGAGACTCTGGAGTACTGTGTACAATATTCAGCACTGTTTATATTATCAGACAAGAAGATTTATCAGTCAAAGAGTGAAAAAATTTCCACGACAATGGAACTGGAGCTTCAGTACTGTGGCATCACAAGCTGTTTCTCAAAAAGTCCTGTGGAAACTCTGTAATAAAAAAATTGTACCTAACAATATTGACTGTGAAATTACATCTAGAAACAGTGAATTATCAGGACCATATTGTAGACCACTTTTAGAATGGTTAATCAAAGCCAACATTTTTTCTATTTATTGTGAGAATTGGTAGTGGTTAGATCTAATGAAGGCTGTTGATAGACACTCACTGTCCTAATTTCCTGCTTCATCAGAGCGTGTAACCGAAGTGAAGACTGACATCTTCGTCACCAGTTTTGGGCCTGTTTCAGACCATGATATGGTAAGTGTTGGCCTATATTTCTACAGCACTTATTTTCTTTTGTCTTTTTAATTTGGAGGATGAAAGATCTATGCAATAACTTATTTACCCCTTTGAAGGCTGGCCTTGATTTGAAAATGCTGTCAGCTTTTGTGTGCCACCATTCCTGCTGGCTAGGACTGCATTTAAGTGCCCTGAAATTAGCAGCCTTGGTAACTTTAATAACGTGTTTTAACAGACTTTCTATTTGCTAAATAATATATTATGAAATGCATTAGGGTTTGGATTCATATTCTTCTGAGACCGATTGCTCAGGTCCTTGCTGGCACACCACTGATCCAATTTGCTAAGAAAGATCATCACCTTTAAACCAATTAACACTTATGCCTACAGTGTGGTATCTGTACAGCCTAACCTGTATTTTTATATTAAAAGATACTGATCAATGGGAAGTGACTTTCCTAGATCTTGGCTGCTGAAAGAGAAGAGAAGATTAATGAGAGAATTAGTGTCACTTCTTTATGGAATGAATATTAAAATCAAATTGCTAGATAACTGCAAGGGATGGAGAAGTTCAGAAAACAGAATGAAAATGTTTTGAGCCCTGGTCTTACGAGATATTAAAAGTTGTGTCAAAATACGGATAAGGTACTTAAAATTTTGCATATAAATGAGTTCTGCACAAGTAGGTTGCTATTGACAGGGAAGATGTGGTCTGCAGCTATCAGTTACTGCTGGAATCTCGTATGAGGATGAAAGTTGGAAACATTCTCATTAATTTAAATGAAGAAATGAAAACAGTTTGGCCTTGTAGGTGGCTACATTTAGCTAAATACATTCACCTATAGAAAAATTAAAAGAAAAGAAACAGAGACCAAAAATTTTTACAGGAAAGGAAACAAGTTCTATTTCTTACTACAAAATTATCATTTGTTTGATTTGAACTAAAACTAAAACTATCGACTTTAAACACCTTAAACACCTAGAAACAGATTATTACAAGTTTCTAACTACTCAAAACAATGTTAAGGAATGGAATAACAGAGACAGTAACTTTTAAAAGATAGTTTATTTTTTTAAGTGAACTTTATGAAAAGACAGCTTTTTCTTGATTGCTTGGAAAATAGCATTTATAAAACTACAGTCAAATTTAGAATTGCAACTGATGCAATGATATTTAAATGAGAAAGAATAGCTTGGGTAGCACAGTTCTTGACCAGTCATTCTGCTTAGACCTACAACAGAAGAGTAATACAGGGAGATGGTGCTCTGCCTCCTCAGCACATATATACAGGACTATATATATAATAAAGAACAATTTAAAAAGTTCAATCAATGAGTTCTGCTTTTTTGTCCTGTGATGATCTTGTAAAATTACAACATCTACTTATTACTCTAAATTATGCATTAAGAGAGAAGGAATTCCTTGGATTAGAGATTGGTAGAAACCATTGATATCCACTGTTTATACGAACAAAAAAAGTGATGGATATATGCAGGGGAATGTATTCTTTGTATTTATGAGAGTTGTTTTGCATAAACCAGCTGGTTAAGCTATTGTTTCCTTTGTTGAATCAGATTTACTAGAAAATTCTACTAATGAATGGCAATCTAACAAACAAAATAAACACGGATGATTTCCTACTTGTAGACATAGATTTAGAGTAACTGATAGGCCTGCTGAATTACTTGGGACTATTTGATCTTTTTACATCAGCATCTACTTTGTACTTTCAGGTGATTTGATTATTAAGTAGAAGGTAAAGCCAATTAACATTCCTAGGACAAACTGGTATTTATATGGGATTTGGGTTTTAAAGAAGAATAAAATGCAGAAGCTGAAAATCATCTTCCAGAAATAGGAATAAGTACATTTGCAAAACGAATTACTGACTTCAGCTATAATTCAGTACATCAATTATTGTAGCATATGGGATCACTACCTACAAAAAAATCTCAAAAATAATTGAAGACCCATATAACATTGGCTCCTGTTTGTCAGTCAAATAGCAGAAAGAATTCATCAGTCTCTTAATAAAATGTGTGACCAAGAAACATAGAGGCAGGTGTTCATATGTTTCGAGAACTAAAGAATTCACAGAAAAGTATTTAGTGTAAAACTCCTACTCACCTCCCATAAAAAGTAACGTATGTGCAGCCTACTCATGTTAAATCTTCTGCTTAAGGAACTAAGTGTGAAATCAGAGACAGAGAAAGATAAAATGAAGAGCTTTCCAGAATATAAAGTTTGTATTAATTTCAACATACATTTGGTGCAAAGTCCTCTGTGCCTACTACAGTTGGTTGTAGATACTGCCACTTGAAGCCTCCTCCAGATTTGCTCAGGTGAGAAGGTTCACAGTGAGTGCAGCCCGTTCTGGGCGATTTGGTCCCTGGGAGGCCGCCCAAGCAGCTGTTTTGGCACCGAGGGGACAGTGTGTGAGCCCAGGACTGCTGGCTGGGACTGGCAATGAGCTATTCCAGCTGACACAGCATGTTATGAAACCACAGCCACAGTGAGCACACCCAGGCCATCTGTTTGCAGGAATCCAAAGGCACTCGCGCAGACAGTCACTTGATGTATCAGGGAGTACATGGTGTTTCTACCCACTCTCAATACACTCTTTTAAGAGCAGCATAGACATAACCTGTTATTCTATAAGGAGAATGTCTTGGCTTGTTCTTGTGAATAAATTTACACAGGAGAAGAGCACTTTTAAAAACAAAATCATCTTTTTCTGGAAGAATGCAGGTTTTCAGGCATGTTCAGTGGATTGAACTGATCAACAGATATCTGGCTATTCTCACACAACTGCCATTTTTGTGAAATTTTTGACATATTATTTGGAATAAGAAGCATTTTAAAATTAACTTTTTTCATTAAGACAGATTTTTTTTTTTTTTAATAGTAAACCTTTATTCCCATTTTTCTGTACTGTAAGCTTTTCAGGAATGATTATTTATCTTACTAACTTCCTGTACAGCACCTCATGTAGACCACAGAGTGGTCTACCCTCTGAATAAACAATCTCCAGGGAGAGATAATAGATGAGTAAATTAGAGAACATTTAAGTCAAAGTGTTATAAATATTCAATACTGTATAATTTATGGCAAGTGCAGACAGGAATCTCTTTTTTTTTTACCTTTACACTATGGAATGAAGAGTTCCCACTATGAAGAATTCATTCAAATTTCACCTCACTCATATGTTTGCACATAGGGCACTGCTATCATACATGATTTAGAGAAAATCCTTTGGTTCCCTTGCCCTGTATGCCCCTCTCCTGCAGAAGAAAGCCCTAAGCAGAGTATCTGATGACTCTGTGTTAAAGATCAGCTGTCTGTCAGGATTAATTTCAGAAGAATTAGTGTCCATGCTAAAGTGACTAGTGAAAGCTGAGGAACTGAGATATCTCAGCCAAAACAAATTCACCCTATATGGTTAAATGGTCTGGGACAGAGAAAGATTCAATCTGTTCCAGGCATGACCTGTCAGCTACATTTTAATTGAATTTTATCTTATGCTGTAAGGTCCCTTATCAGATATCTCAGACTCCTTGTTCTTTTCCAGCATAAGAACCAGACTCCCTTCTCTCAACCTGTACCACCTCCCACTCACCTCCTTCTTTGCACTTGAAAGAGAAAAGGGATTGGCTGATGTCACCTTCTGGGCATGTCTTTTACCTTTCCCATGTGTGTAGGAGGAATTTTTCTTTGGTGCTAGTAAAACATGGAGGAAATCCAATATTTTAATGACAGATACTGTCTTTTATGACTCCTACTCTCCTACTCTGCTGCATACCAGGGACAATATTTTGCTCACAATTCAACCTAAGGCCATTACCAAGCAAAATTCTGAAGCAAGAAATGGTTTGTAAGTGCACAACTGCTGCCACTGAAGCTGAGCAATTCAGGCTGCAGCAGTTCACTTAAGCACATGATTAATAAAATGGAAATACAATTAAGTATGCACCAAAAGGATTCACAGGTCTGGTATGTAAATAAAATTAAGTAAAATAAAATTTTAAAAATCCCCACCAAACCAAACAAGCCCAAAGTAAGAACACCCCATGGAACTACAACATTTCCATGTCAACAAGAAATTTATTCAGGCGTTTCATGCCTTAAAAGAAAGAAAAGCACATTACTAGTAAGAATCACCATTCTTTCCTGGAAATAGTTGCACAAGTGCTTAACATTGTATGGAATGTTGCTGTTTGTTAAAAGAAAAAGCAGAAATTTAAGGGAGTTTTCCTTATAGCTCTGTGTGCCCTCATACACAGGAGTTTTCTCTGTTTCAGGATTTGCCATCTAATTGGCAGATCTTAGCAAAGGTTCTGCTTTTCAGCCAAAAGATCTTCATTCAGGGTGACTGAGAACCGTGTTTGGATGACTACTTTTCATGTTTATCACAATATTATAGCCATGAAGGATGGAAGGGGCAGGATAATCCCATACTGAAATTCCATGTCAGAATGGAATACTATACTGGACTGCATCCAAGAAGTTCTTCATATTTTCACCCAACATACATCTATATTTAATATTCCAACATCTCTTTCTTAATTTCACCCTCTCCCTCTTGACTTTGTCCCTGTTGCTTTGTAACAAATCTTTCATTTCATGGTGAGTGTTGGTTATTTTGATTCTCCCCATGTAGAGTCAGTCACTGCTTCTCTTCCCCACTGGCCTAGTCCTTGCGTAATCAAGCTGTAAGTCTTGGCCCGAAGCTGTCCTCAGCTTGTGCTCTCTGTAGTCCAGCGATTTAGCCCAATTTCACATCTCATCAATCAGACCTCACAATTTTAGTGAACTGTGAACTTTTTGCAGGTTGATTACATGTTTATGCTAATGAGACAGAACAAAAGGCTGAGGTAAGACCCTGTCTCACCGGGCTTGTTTTATTTCAAGATACATCCTTACTGTGCCACACGTACTGGCCACCCATCTGCTGCTCCAATTACAGTTTTATGGAAGGTTAAGAGCAAGTAAGGGTGAATTATTTTGTTTTCACTCTGTTATATCTCAAACTCTTGTGTAACTTTTGAAATACTATTCTTCTTAACATTTATTCTGTTGAACACAGTAATGATATTGTAATTGTTTAATAACCAGCTTCTGGTACATTGTAAGTAATACAGGGAATAAATGTTCTGATAATTACAAATTCCATTAATCGTCATCTTGCTTCTAGGGAAGGTAAGAACATACTTTTCAAGTTCCCTTATTGCAACATGTGACATGTCCCTTTTTTCTGAATTGATGTAGGAATATACTATAGATGTATTTTTCCGCCAAAGCTGGAAAGATGAGAGGTTAAAATTCAAAGGACCTATGACTGTTCTTCGGTTAAATAATTTAATGGCCAGCAAAATTTGGACACCTGATACCTTTTTCCACAATGGAAAGAAGTCAGTGGCTCATAACATGACGATGCCAAATAAACTATTACGAATTACAGAGGATGGGACATTGCTATACACGATGAGGTGAGCCCTAAAATGTTACATCCTTCATTTAGTTTGGCAATTTAACTTGTGAAAGCATATTTTCCATACAGAAAACAAGTTCCTTTTTGAGCATAATTTGAGTCCTGTTTAGTAATTATTTTGGAATGATGAACAAACTGAGCCATTTACAGGGTTTATTTTTTCTTCTCCTCCTGTGTACAGTCCCTAGATGTGTTCTAATGCTTGACTTTAAGAAGGTTCTTACAGTATTAGGAATACATCAGTTTGCAGAGGACCTTAATTTAGTGTTGCTTTCAAGGACTTCATCAGCAAGTATAATAAAGCCTGAAAGTTTACTATAATCTGTACTCCGAGATTGCGTTCAAGGGTCTTTACTCTTTTGATCCTGTAGGAAGCAGATTCTAAGAACTAGCAGATGCACAAAGAATTCATTGCCCATTCTTAATATTTCTTGTGCTTGGGAATACAAAGCAAGACAGTCTAAAAATAGACATTTCTTATTCCATTCATAACAAGAAAAACAATTGATTAAAGCATTTGGAAAGTTAGGAGAAAACATTATTTTTGTGCTGGAACCACTCTTACTGGAAATACATCACTCTCTTCACGAATAACTGAACTTTAGCTACCCAGTTGTCAGAGGAGTTAAATAAATCCTTTTGAAATAATGATGATACACAGTCATGGAAACGTTCTGGATTAAAAGACTACTAATTAAAGATGAAAAACAAAGGTATATTGTCTCTACAGACCTGCACATCCCTTCTTTGTGTCTCCCATGGAATCAAACAAGGTCTAAAGGGATTCTGCTGACTTCAACTTAAGATGGATAGCTTAGTACATAGGTGAACACTCAGTTTTCTTTTAACTATTTTGAAGATGGTTTTAAAATAAGTACAAGCATTTGGAGAAAACAGTCTCCAGGCTTTTTGGATGTTCATTTATTGCACAACATCTTTCAGGAATGCCTAGGCTAAAGTAGAATCTGCTTGGCTGATACAAGTCTACACAAGCCTAGATCAATTTTTCTTGTCTTTCTAAATGCTTGGCTGTTAGGGATTTAATCCACAGGAACACTATTTTAGGAGCACATTGTTCACATATGTCTCTTTTTTTGACCATAACCATTTCTATTTCCTCCCCTTTGCAAGTGCCTTAATGCAATCTTCTGCCTAGTATTCAAGTATTGCCGTTCATTCCTTGCTGATGTATGGTATGTGACTGTTTCTAGTTTATTTAATCTCTTGTATTGAGAAACATGTTTGCACTCAAGCCGATAGCAATGAAATTATTTCAGTAAATGTCTGAGCATCCAGAGTGGGCCAATTCAAGGATGGCAGAAAGGAAGCAATTTCTATTGCTAATAGACTTTAATCCTCACAAGTGAGAAGCCTGAGCATGTCTCTGATGTGTGAAGCAGGGCAGAGGGGCAGAGCCTGTCCCCCCAGTGTGTCTACACATTTCGGGCCTCCTTCTAACCACTAACTAATCACATAACAGACATTATGCTATACTTATTCTCTGTGTCTTAATAGAAGTCTATTTGCTATTTCTCTGAAACTAGAATAAATGTCCTTTTGCTCATTAATCCATTATAGATTGACTGTGAGAGCAGAGTGTCCAATGCATTTAGAAGACTTTCCTATGGATGCACATGCTTGCCCCTTGAAATTTGGAAGCTGTAAGTTTATTTTAAATTGAGGTTTCTCCCTTTTTAGGCCACTGTATTTTGTAACTGAGGAAACCTCAAGGTTTTAATCTTGTGTATTTTTCATGTTTGTCAGGATTGTATTTCTATTCTTACACATATATATTTATATTTATTATAATGATATTTTATTTAATTTATGTGTCTTAAATATCATACAATGTCATGTCTGGACATTCACACAAAAGAAGAAAATGACAGTGCTCTAAATATCTAGAAAAGTAGTTTGTCACATGGAAAATGTTGTTAGTCTCATAGTTGCTTTATTTTGCTAAGACCCAAAATCAGTGTTAGAAAAAAGTAAAACACACCATGGATAACTGAATTGGTTTAGGTGAAAAGAGTTCCAATGCCATAGTCGTGGTGCATTTAGAAAAAAATTCTTCATAGAATTATTAGACAGTCATAATAGACTCAGGCAACATTGCTGGAAGTGAAAAATCTCAGAAATTTCCCAGTAGTCCTACACGTGCAGCATATGTAACCCTAGGTCAGAGAACATACTGGACAAAATGTAGTGCAGTTGAAATCACTGTAAGAAGAGACAAAGCTTTTACTAAGTTGAGAATTTGTCCCAAATCTTCAATTTGAATAGTAACCCACCTGACACTTAACAAAACATAATATTTTTACAAATTAAATATAGTTCCACCCTTCAATTTTTTAAGTAAAAACAAACAAACAAACCCAAACAAACAAACCCCAAAAAACAACGAAAACCCAAACAAACAAAAGCCCAAAAACCAAACAAAAACCAAACAAACAACCAAAAAAATCCCACGAAAACCAGAAACCAAAAGTGAAAAGCTGATTCACTCTACTTGGTTCAGCACAAACAAGGAAGTTAAAATGTATGGAAGATGAAATAGTGTACAAATTGTTTCCTCAATGGCTACTTTTTTCTAGCAGAAATGGGTCCTTTCACGGATAATGGGTACTTAGTGGCTTGATCAATTTTAGAAGTCAACAAACAGAACACCCAATTCATTCTTCACGTGGTACCCGACAGGGTGATCATTTACTTTGGGCTGAATAGCTCTATGTTTACCATGAGACAGGACTGATGTTTTGTCTTTAAAGAGCTGATAGCCTCCTAGATAAGATTTGCAGAACAAAAAGCTCATACAACCTTGGAGTATAACTGACAAGAAGAGTTTACTCCTTGAATGTTAAGTTGTCTTACACCACTTCCAGTAAATCTTTCCAAACCTCCTGTGAACCAGAAGGAGACGAGGGGAAGCCTTATTCCACCTAATCACAGGGCAAAGAGCTGCAGGGGGTGTCTCAGGCTTGAATGTCTTGTGTTGTGCACATTAGAGTGGGGGGGCGGGAGGGGGGAAGACATGGCTAATCGTGTATAAATCCTGCTAATGACAAGTTAAACCATGAACAGTTTTTTAACAAATGTGAACCACTAGACTGAATTTTATAGACTCAGTAAGACACCTATTGCCACACCTGTGCATCACTGAACCACAACCTAAACACCAGACCCTCCCCAGTATGAACAATATTTCCCATTCTTTTCCTACATCGAGTTCTTTCTGGCTCAGTGTCCCAGATAAGTGCTCTCTTGGTTCACAAAGTGCACGGCTTTTGAGATTACTAAGGATTTTGCCTCAATTAAATGACTAAGATTTGCAGAAATTATTAATGAGAAGGGATAGATAATACGGATTTGCATACATGTCCAGGATCACACCACAAGGTAAAAACAAGATAGCAGAATGACATGCAGATGTATCTGCATATCTTTTGTATCTAAACTGATTTCTTTTTCATCCTCTAAAAAAATTATCATAATGTATACAATTTTCTTAATTGAAGAAAAAACATCAGTGATATTTCTGGTGGAAACACCGGACTATTAAATTCATGCAAGCTTCTAATCTGAGATCCTCACAGGGAGGAGTTCTTTCTGTAACATGGTTTTACTGCAAACACTGCATGAGGAACTCACTGTCCAAAACAGCCCTTAAAGCTGGACCTATCCCCTCCTTCTCAACAGATTATGTCATAACTATCAAGGTATAGAATATTTCTCTCAATATTTAGTTATTGACAGAAAAATCTCCCATAGGTCCAATGACTGAACCTAAGTAAGATATGAAAATGGGAGTCAGTGTTATAGATAGAAAAAGAACAAGTCTTATGTTTAATTGCCACTTTTAAAGTGATAATCATATTCAAATACATTTGGGACATTTCTGTTCAACAACTAAAGCAATTAATTATAATCATCTTAATGGACTGGGAAATGTACTGAAAAATACATTTCATTGTCACAAAAGCTACGCTTTAAGTGCAGACTACAATATCACACTTAGTAGCTCCCCAAGTTAGTGTCTGCCTAGCTCCGTTTGTTTTGGATTAAACTGGATAAGAGTGTTTTTACATCCTCCATTCATCACTTGTTGGAGCTGGATTCCTAAAAGCCTCCCGCTGAAGGAGCTGCACGTCTCCTATGGACTCTGCCGATAAACGTTTGACCCAGCTCCAAGTTTAAAGTGATTTGCCAAAGAGCAGCTTAAGCTAGAGGTTGTTCCAGTGTAAATTCAATATGACAAATGCTAAAGAAAATGTGGAACAACAAAATGCCATATGTTGGCAAAACAAAATCAGAAAGGCAGATGCTCTCCTGAACTCTTACCACAAACTTCTGATCGTCAGTTTAAAATGACCGGCCAGCCTGGAAAACGACAGTGACAAGAGCAAAAGGCTGTGTTGCTGTTCATTCAACGTGAACTGGATGCTGAGGGTGGAATGGAGCACCCAATCTGGCAGGTTCAGGGCAGGGCAAGCTAGTTTCAAGCACTGATGAGTATACTCCCTTCCCTCAAATCCAATCCAGTAGTTCTCAGCAGCTCAGAAAACCAGTCCTCTCTTCCAAGCTACTCTCATACTCCAGACAAATGCTTGAAAATGGGTATTATCATTGCCACTCTTACTTTATGCGACTAGATTAGCAAGTCAATTCCTGTGTTTACGGTGGCCATTACTTTTAAAGTCAGAATTACTAAGGTGAAGATTTGCATTTACCATTGATTCCAAATATTTATTCCAAATTATGTTACAGTGCTGGGGGAATGTGAAGTCTGAGGATAAAAGCACCCTTCAGCTTCAGTAATGCAGAATCAAATGCCATGCAATTAATTCATCAGTGCACTCCCTCCAACACCACCTCTTCAATTACTGTTTTCTCTTACACTGATAAGATAAAATTGTTACCTCACAAATGAGGTCAAGTGAAGCAGACTCCTCCCTTTCCTTTCCTGATTGCCAGTCTGAAAAAAGGGAAAATCTCATCTTGTGGGTAGGATTCTACTATAATTTTGGATGTCTTGAGTTGTCCCACCTGGCTTCTACCTGCCTTTGTTGTGTGCTAGTTTCATGTAGGTTCTGATCACACTTTCAGTCCCATTCATGTCTTTGGATACTCTTAGGTGTCAAAATTACACGAGATGCCTCCATGTAGTCTGCTATCTCTCACCCTAACTGCTGAGAGTGAGAGCTGACAGACTCCAGACTGCACAAAATGGCAGAATTTTCCTATGGGACCAAGGCTAAAAATATTTATATGTAGCTTGATTCTTGAAATAACATGAATAACAGTACAAATCCCCTCAACGGACATGTAGATGCTACTGAATTATCTCTGTAACATACCAGACTGCTCAGGTTTAGAGAGCTCAGTGCTTTTCTTTTGCTTTGTTCCAAACTCAAGTAAATGTGAACTTGAGTGTGAGGACTTCTCAGAAATAACCAAAGGGGGGGGGGGGGGGGGGAATAGAGTCATTGTCATTTAAACTCAGTCGAGCCTAGGCAGCGTCAGAAATGTCTGCGAGGGTTGTTTTCCAGCCTGGACAGTGCGACAGGGGATGACCACATGGAGAGCTGTAGCCAGGCCCGTGGTGGTGAGATCACTGAAGCCACTCTGAGAAGGATTTACTGTCTTACAGTGGTCCAGAGAACATAACAGCAAGAAAAATAAAAGTCTGGGGCTCATGTTTCTTGACAGTAGTAAAAAAATTAGAGAAAGGGTTTGTAGCCCTTGCACTCTTGTGAAATTCCACATGTCACTCTGGCATCTGGTACCTTTACATTCGTAGCAAATATGGAAGAGAGAGAAATATTTTCATGGCATTGAGAACCAAACTTAATCCAGCCCTACAGCAGATATTTAGCTAATCATCATACAGATAGACCTGTAAAATCAGTTCTATTTCACATTGATAAATTCCAGTAAGCTGGTTTTGGGTTTCCACAGCTAAATAAAGAGAATTTAATATTCAAACTACTGTGCAAAACATTGTTCTGATAGAGCCATAAGGCAACAGAAGGTGCAAAACTGAAATGCAATGTATTTTTTTAAAATTAGATGCTTATACCAGAGCAGAGGTTGTGTATGAATGGACACGGGAACCAGCAAGGTCAGTGGTGGTGGCTGAAGATGGCTCTCGATTGAACCAGTATGATCTGCTTGGACAAACTGTGGACTCTGGAATTGTGCAGTCCAGTACAGGTCTGTGAAGAAGGTTTTTTGGGGAGGGTCATATTTAATTGCCAAAATATAATTTAGAGCAGGACAAAAAAATACTAAGATGTACGAGTAAGAGGTAAATTGCAATATATGAGCATCAGATTAGGAAAACATGTCTCTGAAAAGTTAACATATCCTGGGATTATTTTCCTACTTCAACTGGTGGTTAAAATATTTGAACAATTAAAAAGGTTCCTACAGCGTCAGATCTAACCAGAAAAAACAGTAATTTACATTATAAAGAAGCACTTCTCATATCCTTATCATATTATCTGCTTACTATGTAAGCTTACAAAAATAGTATAAGAATATGAATCCTCAAAGATCATATTCCTGGAGGCAGGGAAGTTGCTAGAAGCAAGTATATAGTTTCTCAAGGTGGTATTTAAAAATGAAAAACTATGTCATCAAATAAAAACCATCTGGAACATCCAGACAGGACTTAGCTTAATCCTAGCACCAGCTTTAACTCCAAAACTCTTAATGAAATACAGAAATATAGCCAACATATATGTATGATATACCTGTAACCTTGAAGCTGGCTAAAAACCTTTGCTTTTTCACTTGGTAGTGTTTTTCGAGACGTGATTTTTTAAATTTGTTTTCCAATAATTTGGAAGGGGCATGAAGACCTAAATGCAGTAAGAAACTGAGAACTGGGCATGAACAAGAGCTCTGTTGACCAGACTGACTGTTCAGCGGGGCCAAAAGCAGCACTGCATTAGGAGAAGTGACTGTACTGCTTTGAATACACACGACCTCGTTACTTGGACAGAAGTACAGTTATACCTGCAAAAAACCAAACTCCCTAATGTGTTACTGATAAAGTCAATGAACATCTCAGGGAAAGTGAGGCACTTTAAGGTGAACTGTAATTCATGTTTGAATTTTTTATTTAGCTTGCCAAAATATATTCATATGCTCTATTAAGCCAAGAAAATATCTCACAGACAAGTTTCTAGGTTACAGCTGGGAAGCTTCTGTTCAGTTGATATAATCAGTAAAGAAGTAAGTGGGATGGCAGTAATAAGGACTTTGCCTAAGAACGGTACCAACACAACTGCTCCTGGTGCAGAGCACAGAGGCGTGGATCAGGCATCCAGAATGAAAAGGGGAAAACTTTTGGCCTGGCCACAGCTAGAAATATTGCCATTGACTTTTCTGGAGCTTTTATAAGTCGTGGATAATGACTTATCTTACAAAATGACAAAACAAATTGAGGACAATCTTCCCTTAAGAGTTCTCAGAACCTTTATTAGGCCAGAAAATGAAGCTCTTTTGCAGCTGATTCTGTGGATCATTAGAAGAGTTTACATAATTTTGGGCAATTTTAAGATGATATTTATAGTTGTCTGGAATTCTAGATCCTTATTTTCCCAAGGATTTGGGTGTAGCTGGGTTATTTGAAACAACCTCAAAATTATTCAATGATTTGATGGCTCCAGAAAGTTTTTTTCCTTTTTTTTAATAATGTCTTCCTTGGCTAGTAGACCACCTTCTGTCCTTATTTCTGGATATATAACAACATAACTACAAACCCTGATTTTTTAATGACAATAGAATCTTGAAAGACTAAAACTTTTTTTATGGTATCGTCTGTGCCTCTGTGCTGGCAATGGAACGTGCAGGTATTGCAGGCTTAAAAATAGTATTCAGTAAGCAAAATAATAATTATTGCTGCTGCTGTTTTGCTTAAGCAGAGTCAACCATTTTTTATTTGTATGCAAAATTTCTGTCACTCTTCAGCTACTGATTCATATTGACTGAGAAATAGTTTAAAATTATCCTTTTTGTAAGCACCTTAACAAATGCCTGAAGGGCTTGTTCAAGATTCTGTTTACTTTGAATTATTCTGCCATCTTGAAAACGTTGCTTTGCAATGAGAATCATCATTATACTTAAAATGGTCTGGGTTTTTTCTGATGTTCTGTAAATCTGCCAAGAGTATGTTGTTCTTTAGAGTTTTTTTACTGAGTTACACGGCATAAGTAGTAGATGATAAATACTTTGTTTTAACCTAATGACAAGGAAAGCCTTACAGTGATAGAAAAAGTATTGTGATAGCTGGAACTCAGTCCCCACATCTAACCTAATGTCTGATGTGATGCACAGTAATTTTAGGTGCTCACTTGATAAATTTGGTTTATTACAAATAGTTTACAGAACACTGGATAATATGTTTAATAGAACTTTACTGAATTATCAGCTATTGTCTTCTATGGACACAGGTTAGTTTATACCACCTGCACATTTGTTGCAATATACTGTAGAACTAAGGGCTGTTTAAAAACTACAGCTACACAAGTACCAAGCACAGGCACAAACTCTTCCAGAGCTCTGAAAATATTCAAATAACTTGATATTCAAACCATTAAGTTAATATAGATGCAGGATGCATGTGATGACTTTTATGCTTCATATTGTGTAATACATATAGACTAGTTTAAACTCCATGGAATAAATAAAATGATAAACAGATTTATCTGCACAACACAGTTATTTGTAGAAGACTTGGGGAATTACAACAAAGCTAAAAAGAAATACCTTTCTTTCTAACTTCCTTGGACAAGAAAAGATAAGAGAATACAAGACGCATAAGCTCCAACTTGTGAAAGCCTAGCAATGAGAAACTGTGAATACAGGCAATATTTGCTCAAGAGCTATTTGAAACTTTAGCTTGTTGGTATTTTTATGGCTGTATTACAGCACTTTCAGAATAGAATTACAGCAGAATTACTGGGAAGCTAGAGAGTGATTAACAGCTGTCATGAATGTGGCCATGTTTTCAATTAAAGAAAACCACAAAATACAGCAAGCTAAAGATGCAGTAAATAACTGGAGGCCTTTAATAACCTGCAGTCATTACAATCAATCTCATCAAAGATATACTATCTTCTGATAAATGACTGCAGTCCACTGGTACTTTGGAGACTTAAGAGGATGGGTTTGCCTTGTATCTGAACTGTAAGGACTTATTCTGAGGCTCTGCTTTGCTAATTCAGTCCTCATGGCATTACCTTTAGCTGACTTCTAGCTCCGACCTGCTGCAGTGCTTAAAAGATGAGAGTAATCCCTGGCTTTTTAATTGCCTTTATGCCTTGGATCTTGTTCTCATTTTTCAGAGGTTAAAAATGCTTTGATAATTTACGCAGCTAAATAAAGCTCCAGTGTACAGTGGTGTGTTCGCTCTGTATTCTTAGCTTGCCATTTACAATCATTGAATTAATTCTGACATACTGTGGTGCACATTCTATAACTGATTGCATTAAAATAGCTTCCCACGTCATATTTTAGTAGATAAAATTAAATTATTGGCTCTCCTAGACAAGACTGGCACCTTTCATAAGATTATAATCACAAGGGCAGAGGAGAAGAAGGTTATTTCAGTGAAAATTAAAGACAGGTGAGCAAAATTCAAGCAATAATGCCCACTATACTACTTCTGTCACTCCTATTTTTGAAAAAAAAAAAAAATTCCTTGTATATGCTTTGCTTTACTTCTCAATTTAAAATTTATTCCCTTTTCCCCCTTTGCTACTGTGTTTTATATTGAAACACAGCAGAAGCATTGTCACATCTTATAAATAAGATTTCCTTGGAGTTATATGTTGAGCAAGATTGTTCAAATGAATGTTCTTCTAGGCCCTGCATTAAAGCAATGGGCATTTGACATGGTCGGTGCATAAGCACTCAATGTCTAGACACAGTTTTTCAATCCAGTTTAAGCTTTTCCGGTACAAGAGCTTTCTCTTTCCAGCTGCCTACATTTTAAAATAGAACTACAGTAATTTCACGTCATCTCTAATCTAGACAGAAGCTTCCATTCAGTTACATGTCTACTTGTTTCATTCCTAAGATAATGTTTATTGCATAATAAGAAGACTCAAGCACAACAATAGGTTTTTCAATCTTCTTGAGAATATGTTGTTTTTCAAAATCCATTTTCAATTATGTAAATAATGATCTGAAAACGAGCAGTATTTGCTCTGCTCTGGCAAGAAAGGTTCATAGAATTACATATACTAATATATTACATATTAATCTATAGTTGAAATTATTAAATATATTAATAAAATATATTAATATATATATAAATATCATTCCTTTCCATTGCAATTAGAATACCCCACTCACATATTTTTGTAGCACCCAAAGCATTAGTGCGAATTAATATATTCTGTGTTATTCTTGCATTAATCATTTAGTTCAGGAGAGAATAATTTACGGAAGTACTAAATTAGCAGAACAAGGACATTTCATCTTCATAGCACACAAAGCACCGACAAATGGTAACGCACACACAGTTGCATCAACAATTACATCTTAAGCCTGGCCCCACTGAAACACTTTTGGGAGCCTGTCTTGATTTAGTCTTCAGATGATGTTTATATGAGTTTCCTGTGATGGCTTTTCCATCTTCTAATGAAACAAGACCTTTCCCAAGAGCTCTGAGCAGCCACCAGAATGTCAGCAGTTAATGCAGACGTTAATTCACTACTCAGTAGAGATGAATATATGTACATTTAATTAGGATTTCCCAGAACTGTCTGGTTTTGTATTATTAGTGGAACTTCAGAACCAGGTTTACTAAATGTTTTCTTCAGAGCTGACCCACTTTGATCTGAGGATTTTTTTTATAAAAGGGGTGAATATAATGAAAAATTACTTCCTATAAAGCTCTCTCATTTGTATATTTACAAAAACTTTAATGCTCCTATTTTTCTTGATTTTAGGAGAATATGTTGTTATGACTACACATTTTCATTTGAAGAGGAAGATTGGCTATTTTGTCATCCAGACTTACCTGCCATGCATCATGACAGTGATTCTGTCACAAGTGTCCTTCTGGCTTAACAGAGAATCTGTTCCAGCAAGAACAGTATTTGGTAAGCAAGACCTATAAACTGCCTGGCAATCATGAGGCAAATAGGTGTAAGAAGTTTTATGGTAAAACATCGTAACTTCTCATGTAATATGATATTGGAGAACAGCATGAGCTTGGACATAGTGCAGTACACAAGAGTTAGGATGTTTCATTGCAAGGATGTACATTCAAAGCTTTAAAGCTGATTGAAAGAAGAGACCTGAAAATACCTCAAGCAGTCTGTTACTGCTTGAATTTTCCAAAACAACCAGAGTATGGATAAAACATTACTGACAATGGCAATGACATTCATGGGGGGATTATCAGAAATGCTTTAATCAATGGGTATTGTACATTTGACATTCTTAGGCCCTTTGAAAATTTTTATCTTAAAAATTTTTTCATCGATCCCTTTTGCAGGCACTGCTAAAGGTCTCCTGTTGAGATCAGCAACAGCTTACAGTGCTTACAGTAGTGAATAGATGCACTCAACAAATACAGTGAGAAAGCAGTCTAAAGGACTCTCAGTGTATACAGATGGTCCCTAGAGTTTAAACTACTGCTTGCAAATGTTTATCTTAAATTATAAATGAGTAACTTGCATATTCTTTGGAGAGATTAAACCATGTCAAGCACATTTAAACAAAACAAAAAGAAAACAAAAAAAACCCACAAAAACCAACCAAACAACAACAACAAAAAAAAGGCAAACCAAACAGATGTAACAAATCTTCATTTAGGAAAACTGGAACCTGAGATTTCGGCTATATGACCTAATCTTTTTGGTGATATTCAGATGGGACAGCTGAACACCTTGGGCAGAGGGAGGTGGAAAAACACACAACCAAACTTGCTTTTACACTTGTTTCCCTGCCTCAGGGCACGGCAGGGCAGGATGCTTTGGGCTTTGCCAAAAAGAATCTGCCCATTTATGCTGGACATAGCAAAGCCAGAGACCCACTGTTGAGAAACGCAGCCTCTGAAACTCTTGTTGAACAAGAGCTATTTTTTCTGACCTTTCCCAACACTCTTCACAGCTGTGGTTTAGCTTCCTAATGCCTCTGGAAATCAATCACAACTTGCATAGCCTTAGACCTCATGAACCAAGCAGAGGCTTTCTGTTGATATACAGATGTGCATTTACTGGACAACAGTTTAGACTACAGTGTATTAAAATTGATTTACATAATATTGTTTAGATTAGCAACTAAAATTAGTTCTGAATTTTTAGCATCAGCTTCACTGAGAACTGCTCTAGTAGGGACTTTTATGGGCCTCTGTAGTCAAAGCTATTGAAATTGTAGCTATTTCACCTTTTTTTGCATATACCATTTAAAAATAAGTGTCTGATCATCAGTTTGAAATGCTTCATTGTCATAGATCAAGAACGTAATTTCCTAGTCTCAATGAATAATATATAATACTGCAGAGTGTCCAAACTCCTATTTTCACAGGCTCAAGAACCCACACATTTCTCAGTTTTCCTTTTAGAAGACAGTTATTTAGTAAATAGTCTTGTGTTTGCTCCATCCTTATGTACCAAGAGAGCTTTTTCATTTCATGATGGCAGTGAAACAAAGTCTCAGAACATGTTGCACGAATACATACAAATACAGAACACAACTTTCATCTTTTAGTCCAGTTAGTACCACAGATAATAAAAGTTATAAATCCTGGTTTGCTACGATACAAGAGAAACATAATATCACTAGTAATTAGTCAAAGACAAGATTAGGTTGTCTCTCAGGAAAGAGAAATTGCTTCCTCATTACGCACTAATAATTCAAGCTTTTCACACTCCCATGTAAATACATTGTTCATTATCTGGCCTGTTTTAGCCACTGCTCATTTTCACTGGCAGTGCAGTGAAGATGAACTTGCCAGACACATTCAGTACATGACAGTGCAGTTGTCAAGGTAACTTGTGGACATGTGATTTGATGTAAAGGCCTGGTGTGCGCTCTTTTAAGCAGCTGCAGGCAGAGTGAGTTCAGTACAGTCCTGGTTATCTCTCAGGTAAGGGGAAAGATTCAGCAGTGAGAAGCTCTGATATCAGAAATGCAAATTATACTGTCATTGTTCCTACATAAAATGTTTGCTGTTTTCTGGTCATCAGTGAATAAAGGGACAGAAATCTGTAAAATTGTTAATTCAAGTAAATGTAATAACACATAAATCTTAGTGCCCTTTGAGTATACCTTTGAAGGAACTTATACCAAATAATCTGAATGAAACACCAAGTTTTTTAGTTTTCTCAGTGTCTTGGAACTGCTGCAAGACAGAACTAAAGATGTTAAATTGCTACATCCATAGGACAATTTGCAGGGCATGAGTAAAGAACAGTAATTATGAATCTTCAAATACCAGGAAGTGTAAAGTAGTATACATTCCACAACTCATGATATTATTTCCATTCCAACTTTAAAAATAATATTCTATTACAACAATGACAAAGAATAAAGGTATAAAAAATGTTTTGAAGATCCTGCAACTTCCACAGAACTTGAAATCTGATATCCTCAATTAGCAACTGAACCCAGGTGGGGAAGTTTCTAAGAATCAGGAGTGGAGAAAAGGTTTTTCCATCTATGGTTGAGAAATGAAGGACAAAATACAGCTACTGGTCTTAAAGACACCAAAACGGTTTGCTTTGTAGGAGTCACAACTGTCCTGACAATGACCACACTGAGCATCAGCGCCAGGAACTCGCTGCCCAAGGTGGCCTATGCCACTGCCATGGACTGGTTCATCGCCGTGTGCTATGCCTTCGTGTTCTCTGCACTCATCGAGTTCGCAACCGTGAACTACTTCACAAAGAGGGGCTACGCCTGGGATGGCAAGAGCGTCGTTCCTGAAAAGGTAACAACACTTACCCCATCCCCACAGGTCACACCGGGCCCTGCTTGGGCACTGAGGGGAAGAGTTTTTAGCCCATTAGAAATTCTTATTACTTAGAATAGTAAGTAATTACTCCAAGAGAATTTCCTCTTGTGTTCACGCACAGAATTTCTACACAAGAATTACTCAGGCACTGAGCATCTAAATGCTACTTCTGACATATTGGGTGACACTTAATGCTATTAATAATGAAATATTCTACTGAGGTTTTGACTTGTGCAAGTCAGCAGAAAAGATGAATGTGTATTATTTAAGGGAAGGCAATAATTTTTTTCTGTTTAAACAAGAGAAAATGTGGATGCCTCAGTATAAATGTATGCAAAAACTTCTGTGGCTGTGGTATTTGGCAATTCCCAAGGTACAGTGCTCCCAAACATGAATTTCAGGAGGGCTGCCCTGTCATCATGACCAAATAAAACACCACAGGGGGTTTTTTCCTTCCTTTCCTGGTCTACAGGAAAAATTGATTTTTTTAGGGGGAGGCACTGACAGCTGTGTTGGGGTGTGCAATGCTGATCTGTACCTCCCTGAAAGCACTAGAGAAACAACTCATTGATTCCCTTTGGTCTGGGATCAGACTTGGTCTGTTAACCACAAGTGCATCAAGAAATTGTTGAGGAACATTTAGGGAATCAAAGATAGGTTTCCCATTTTCTATGAGTTACCATGTCAGCTGCTTCTGTGAGTAAGGTCATTTGGTTGGTTTTTTTAACTTGCCTAATTAGCTATCCTGAACATTCACAAACTAGAGAATCAGCAGAAGAAATCTTTGGAGGAGCAGGTGTAAGTGATCAGTCATCAGTTTGCAATGGTATGTTTTTAATTCAGGAATATATGAATATATATATATATACGCAGTTTTAGTTGCATAAGTCAGTGAAGTAAACAGAAATTATATTGGGACATTTATACAGCGTGAACTAATACAAAAATATTGTAGAACAAATGAGCGAAGTAGGAAAACAAACTTAAAATAATGAGCTGCACAACTGCCAGTGAATATTAAGTTTTCAGTTACTGATTTTACTTTCATTGAAAATAATTTTTTCATTCTTTGTTCTCCTGTCTTCATGACATTTTTTATAAAAAGTGAATTGTATCAATAGAACTTAATCCTTAAATATTAAATATTGCCTTGCTAGTATATGCTCCCTTATAACATAGTTACATAATCAGTCATTTCATTTGTTTCAAAGAAAATGACATTTTCAAAAAAAACCCCACACCAATAACCACTGTTTAAAATATTGGAAGATTTATGGCTTTCCATCCCTGAGCAGGTAAGGGGGTTTATGTGCCTGCTTGAAGCCAGCTGAGATATCCTGGTGCCTGGTGGTGTGCCCTGTCTGCAGCTGTAAGGAAAGCTGGGTGAGGCAGGATCCCCATGAATGGAGCATCACAGCTTAATCAAATTTCCAATTAGCTGGCATATTGCTTTTTCAGGAAGTTGAATTTTAGATAAAATATTAAGACCTGGACAGGTGTCAGGGTTTTCCGTGGATCAGATTTCCAGTGACATTTTATTCTATAGAAAGGGTTTCCTCTGAGGCTCCTGTGAAGCAGCTCTTTGCCTGCTGGATTTATTGCTGCTCACCAGAGTATCTGACTGAGAAGCAAACTGGACTGGCTTCATGCTCAGCAAGCCTGGTAGCAACCTCCCCACTTGGGAGGAAAAAAATGGACAGATAACTACATAAAAAAAAAAAAATCCTTTCTCATGCCACTTTTTTATTTCTCTATTTTTTCAACCTGTTTCTTCATCCTATTCAGCAGAAATATTCTAAGAAAATGTGAACCTTTCTCTTAGCCTCAAACTAAGAATTTTACTGCCATCAAATAAAGATCATCTACATCACAATCATTAGGTGAATCCCTTTCCTTACGCAGTAGCAGAAATGTAACATTTGGGCCTTCATCTCCTTCCCGTGTAGGGCTCCAAGCCATGCTGTGATAGGCTTGCTTGGATGCTTTTGCAGCTTCTCTTCATGTTCCCAAGTGACCTGCAGGAGCTTGGCTGCTCCCTGAAACATTCACCTCTTGAACAAGAATGATTTATCAAAACTCCACTACTGGGAGTCCCCCTCTATGGGACAGCTGCTTCTTGAAAACAGAGAATTCTATTTGCTGTATGGTGAAATGACATAATAGATCCCATTCTGCTGATATGTTCTCTTTAACCATATTTATTCCCCCCTTCTAAGAGGAGAAAATGGATAACGTTTACCTTTTCTTTTTCTGGCAAATACTGTCTAAAGATTTTCTAAGCTCTGGGGATTTCTTTTTTTTTTTGTTATCTGTGTTTTGTTTTCCTTTTTTCTCCTAATGGAAGGAACCTGGAGCAAAATGATGCTTTTCTTTACACCTCCTTAACAACTCACTAGTGTTTTTCGCCCTGGGCAGTGGCTGGAGGAAAGGTTTGGTCTGTTTGCAGCTGGGACAGGTGAATGCCAATTGGTATACCCAGATGTCAAAATTTATTTTTTTTCCTGCAACTAGATCCCAAAAGTAGAATACTAGAAATCATAAGGATCCAGGAAGAAAATAAGTTCTTCTCCACTAAAATATACTCAGTAAATTCTTGCTTTAGAAATATAAGTAGGCAGATGCAAAAATCATACAATCATTTAAGTCCTTGTATATGGAATGGCATTTCAGCCATTATGATCCAACTGTAACACTCAAACAAGAACATATAGTTCCCAATCCATAATACATGTGTCTTTGGTGTAAACCGTTAGTGAGTAGAATACTGGCAGCTTTGCAATTTATTAAATAATCCTCTCCTTTAGTGCATGGTTACATGTTAATTTATTGTGTATTTTTATTTATGAATTGTGTCAGCACTCACCATATCTCATTATTGCTCTTAATACTGGAAAGCTACATTAAGAATTCTTGTGTTTTATAAGGTTCTGTTCTGGTTGAGAAGTGCAGTTGATTAGGGGAATATTGAACTATGAGAGCTTTGTCACTGCTGATTACCATTAAAGCTATCAGTTCTCATTAAAAGTTATCCATGATCTAATTTGGTTTAACTAACACACATAACACAAATGGATGATTTTGTCTTTGTTGTCACCTAAATATTTTGCATGAGTCATGTATCCAGAGCTAACTTCTTTTATTACACTTTGTGGCATGAATTCGATTAATTGCAAAATGTTATAGTGCTTTTTCATAATTGTATCTGTTGAGAAGATAGTGAGAATAAAACACTTTCTTCTTTCTTCAGCCAAAGAAAGTGAAGGATCCTCTCATTAAGAAAAACAACACATACACAGCTGCAGCTACGAGCTACACCCCTAATATTGCAAGGGACCCTGGGCTGGCAACCATTGCTAAAAGTGCAACCATTGAGCCCAAGGAAGTTAAGCCAGAAACAAAACCTGCAGAACCCAAGAAAACTTTTAACAGCGTCAGTAAAATTGACCGACTATCAAGAATAGCCTTCCCATTGCTTTTTGGAATCTTTAACTTAGTCTACTGGGCTACCTATTTAAACCGGGAGCCCCAGCTAAAAGTTCAAACTCCACATCAATAACCTCTTTTATTCCTATAGTTCTGTTTTGTGTTTTCCTCGGGGAGTTGCTTCCCTTTTCCACATACATTAATTCCCATTTACTTCATTGCCTCTGTCTTAAAAAAAATAAAGGTTTCTCTATTTAGCAAAAGGTAAAATATATCTGTATATTTAAAAAACCTGTGTGTGAGGAAAAGAACAATATAAGCTATATACTTTGGAAAAGTAATTCTGAAAATGGAAAAGAGTGAGTTATAGTGTAATGAGGGGAGGGAGGATGGAAAGAAACCATTTGTAGCCAGCTTAGTACTGAATGTCCCCAACAGGTATTGTGTTTGTATGGGAAAAAGATATTTTTATTCAGAGGACTGTAGGGAGGGGGGAAATATTCTTTATGATATTCCTGATGCACATACTAGACTGTACCATTTATTCAACCACTGTTTATAATCTTTTCAAGGTTGTAAAACTTTCCATTTGCTGAATTCCATAAGATATGTTATTTTCCTAATCCCTTTCCTCTTCTATGTTGCAAACTACCTGACTTACAATATTAAATGATCTTTAATAACAAAGGAAATCTACTCACTCTACGTACAGTTTGTCCCCTGTATAGCACATAAGATCTAATGGTAACAAACGCTTTAATCTGCTCTCTTAGTGCAGTCTTGTTCCAAGCATTAAGTTGTCACTAGACTAGATTTAAAACCAGTTGCACAACTGAGTGCAGATCCAAGTTCTATCACCTGTGTAATCCAAACAATTCCTGGATGCTTTAAAGATAGCTTTTACTCATCATGATATTTTAGAGAGTTTAAAAAAAACCAAACTACCAAGCAAACAACAAAACAACAATTTTTGCAAGCTCTAGATATGTTGAATGTATTCTTTTATAAAATGATACATTAAAAGAAGCTTTAGACTGAGATTTATGAATAGCAGAAAGATAAAATATAGTATTTAAATAATATCTGTAAATATGCAGCATGAGATTGTACATTTTTTACTTTTTTAAAGTTGTGTTCTTAAAACATTGTGTAGGATTCACCTCTTAGCTCTTAATATGTTGTTAAATGCTCAATAAAACATATTTAGAGCCTGAGTTAGAGGAAAAAATAAATCAGTGGTACTGGAAAGCCTCAAAAAATTAATAAGCAGAAAGTGCTTGGAATTTATTCCATTTGTAAAGTGGTTAAGTGTATAGTAGCTTGCAATTTGACAATGTCATCCAACGTATACTATTAGATTAATGACTGGTCTGCTCAGGTCATGCATAAACACTCAAGTATGGGATATATTTGGTAGGTAAAAATGGTGAAATATTTGTGAAGACAGAAGTTCATCTGTATATTACTGCTATATTTGCTGAAACATAACTGTTACAATAAGCAGTGTAAGATATGTAGCATTAAATACAAAGAAATCATACATAAAAGAATGTACAGGAAAATAGATTTTATTGAGTAAACTTACTACATTTCATTTTTACTGTAGCAATATATTTGTAGGAATAATATGTAAGGGCTTCAAATACAAGATGTCCATTTTGCAGGTATTGTGCTCCCTTTAAAACAATTCTAGTCAAAATCATTACTGCTGATTCTTAGAAATCAAATTTCAGATAAAGATTTTTCAAAAAGATGGGAAGAATGGTGGATATTTGCAAGCAGCATCAATTAAGAAAATGTAATACATGGTATTAGATGGATTTTGAAACAGTGCTACATGAGCCTCCAGAGAAACAGCTACTGAGAGTCAAGTTTCACAGTCAGTTTTCTAAACTCTTTCTCAGTAAATCAAAAAGTTGACATTCTCTGTCTACAAAAGGGAGCAGTTAATGTTTTATTTAGAGAAGTTGTCTTTTTTTAAAAATAATGCTTCACTGTCTAACATTTAGTCCTGTCTGAACTTGATAAGTTATATGATTGGAGCTTATTAAAAGGGGATGTTTCATCTCTGGTATCATGTGTAGATATATGTATAGAAAAAAATAAACTATGGCTCTTTAACTTCTGTGTACTTGTTATTTTTGGCGTTAAACTAGTGTGTTCATTTAGGGCATTTTATCTTTCTAGCAGTTCATAGCTACCTTTTGGTCTGCATTTTGCACATTAGATGTGAATATTACTTAACTAGTCTGCTTTTTGCTATGCAATGATTGCATTATATCACCTCTTAGTTAGTCTATGCCATTAGTATTATACTGTATAAACTTGACTGCACAGTTTATCAAAGACAAGGTATTCTCTATGTAGCTTTTTTACAATGCTTTGCTAAACCATGTAATAATAGTAAGTCTTCCTTGAAAATAATTATACACTCTTATAGAGGACAGTTTCTGTTTACTCCTAAGATAATTTTAAAAAGATGACATTGAATGTTTAATGCACCTCAGTGCAGTGATGTGGCAATAAAACCTAAATCTAATTGAGGTTGTTTATGGCAGAAGCATGTATTGCTTTACAGAGTTTAGCAAAAGCTCTTTATTTTATGTCAGATTGTAATTCTAATATAATAATAAAGCTAAAAATGTTCAATAATGAAAGTGAATGTTTTACTTTGGTTTTCTTTAGTTACTGTCTTTTTATGATGCATTGCTTGATTAACTGCTATTAATTCAAAAACAGGTTCTGTGGATTTGGTAACGATTGCAGTTTTAATAGATGTGATTTTTCTGTCCAGTGTTTCCCAGGGACAAATATAACAGGAATGTTTCCCAGATCTGATTTGACATTCAGAAAAGATAGTTTAGTCTGTACAATATATAACCAGTAAAGCAATTAATTGAATCAGACAAACAATTGTACCACAACATGAAATACGATATAGGGTAGGAACAAAATACAATGCATTTCCTCCCAGATAAAATAGCAGATAAACCAGAAAAGAGAGGAAAAATGTTTGTATCTTTTAGAGAGATCTGTTTAAATAAATACACAGATCTAAGAAAGACTGTTAGAAAAGAACCTCAAGCTGGATAAAATTAATATTTCACTTACTAAGTTGTAGGGATAGCATTCAAGAAAGTATATATATATATATATGTATGGCTTGAAAATTTTAACTCTCAATTCTTTGTTCTTTTCCACATAGAAAAACAGAGAGAGGAAAAATCATTCCAGTGTATTCAGTCCTCAGATTTTCTTGGAAAAGATCATGGAAAGCAAGGCTTGTGCTTTTGTGTAGGGAGAGACAAGAAGTTGCAGCCATACAGCTTTAGAGTACCCAAAGTCTGATATAGTTGTGTATTTGTATATAACAATATTCATAGTGTTCTTAAACATGAGTCCTAGAGAAGGATTCTTCAAAATGGAAGGAAAGATTGGAAGCACTCAGATTCTATTAACTGATTATGCTTTCCTCTATTTTGAATGAGAATAATGCAGTCTGAATCCCTGTTCCTTGCCTCCTACCACTAATTCCATGGAACTGAATCCCTATGAAAACTCTCTCAGGCTTTTCTGGAGGAGTATGGTAAAGAAAGTGTCGAGTGACACTATTTGAACACCCACCTCCCATGTTCACATGCCAGATGCAGAACATACATGGGGATTCTCACATCTTCTTTGTCACTGCTCAGACATTTTTAGGTAGAATTTCACTCGAGTAAAATGAGTGAAAATGTCTAGATGCAAGAGGATTTAACTCAGAATAAAACATAACATGATTCAGGTTCCCAGAGTGGAAGAACAGCCTCATTAGATGACAGATTCACAGCCCCCAGTCAGTCCATCATGACACCCTGACATGGGAGTTCTGTGTTTGTTCCAATAGTGTATCAATAGAAGCCCTTTCAGTTTTTCTTGGATCATCTCCAGAAGCTACTCCAGGATTTTCTTAATGATAAAGAACCCTTTTTTACACCATCAATGGCTTTTCAGTGAGATGCTGACTCTTGGACTCTAAGTCCTGAAAAAAACCCTGATTTTCTTTATCTCTTTCTATTTTCCACCAATATGGTAAATAATAACAGCTTATGAAACACCCTAATGGCTAGAAAATGGGGCACAAATGCTTCAGGGAGCAAGTAATAACCTCTTTCAGCCTCTGCTTTGTATCTGAATGACTGTCCAAATAAATTAGTGTGACCAGGGAAAGTCAAACTTTTTCTTAGAGGCTGTAAAAATATCAGTCATACTTTAAAAGATAAAAACACTAGATCCTCTCAGACTTTCTATAGCAGATTCACAGAAAAAAAAAAATCCTTGTGCTATGCATAAACGTGACATAGCTTAAATAAAAATGTGTTTGCAGTCTTAGCACATGAATTTTGCAAGTGAAGTGTATTATCAGCTTGTCGAGCTGTTGCTGTCATGTTACATCTGATTACAAACTGCGTCAAACACAACAAGAGAGGGAAAAGTCTTGAAATGCCAAGTTTCCATAGGCTCGCTCTCTCTGGCCACAGGCCCATCCAAGCAGGCAGGATGACTTCACAGCTGCTGAGAAACTTACTTAATTAAACTGCTTTGGGGCACCAGAGGATGGTCTGAGTAGATTTTGCACTTGCAGCACAGCTGTTACACACATTTCACCCAAAGACTGGAAACACTGCCCCTCAAAAACTTGCAGAGACACATCGGCCATCAAAGGGCACGGCTTTTCTCAGTGCGATGTTAAATGAGGAAAGATGTACTTGCTGAACTCTTTCTCCAACCAAGGACATTTGAATGCAAACAGATACAGTGAATTCCTTTTCAAGTGTCCTTACATGTGCAGTATTTGATTAGCCTCTAGTGGTGCAAGCCTAAAGACCAGAACCAGCCCTAAGATGCTATATTAGTTTAGCAGTGATTTGCTGTTGTCTGCCCAGCACACACTGCCTTTGTTACGTATTAATTTTTCATGTATGGATCATCTGCTCAGTGCTGGATGACTGCAGTGCCTCCTAGATAAAAGCATAATTCAGCTGCTATGGGATTAATGCAAATTACTCAAAACCCCCACATATTTGGAGGCCCTATTCCATTACTGCCCATAGCAGCAGAGGCACACTTTTAAGAAGTGCTTTATAAGCTCGCTCTCCATTGTAGTGATATTTATTAATGCAACAAATTTACAGCAAGGATATGAAAAATCCAGAAACAAATTAAACTGAAGAAAATCTTTATAGCCATCTAAAACCAAATATAAAGCTTAGTAAAGCTACAACAGAAAGATTTTTCTCTTAAATTACTCTTTTATGAAATACCTTATACAATCAGTAAAATGGATTTCAGCCAAGAATCTTTTCAATGAATGCACCTTTTGAATCAGAGAAAAAGCCAATAGAGGTCACAGTAAAATCCTTTGCCAATTATTAGGGATAATAATCTACTGTAAGAACATACATTTAATAAAGGAAAATAATTTTTCAATTAATCCTAATCCAGTAAATTAAGAGGCTATCTTTTTTTCTTGATTAAATTGTTAATTTTAATAATTCAGGAGTAATTTTAGACAGGGGTTTGCTTTGATTTCATTTTTGTACAAAACCACATGAAATTCAACTTCTGTTTTGATGTTTTCCCTGCCTGAGGAGCTTCGGGAGGCATGAAGAGGTGATGGACACCATTCTCAAATGTGATAGTGCATTTCTCAGGGAATACAAGTGTGGGAGTCTTACAACAAACGTCAGCTTTGATGTGGCCATGCGAAGTACTTTTATAACTACACATAATGCTCAACTTAAGTCTCATGAGCACACCAAAATAATATGCAGATTAATGTGATAATTGTGAGGGCCTTAAAAAGGCTTTGAAAGAGACAACGAATCCCAGGACATATTCGCATTGCTGCAAAGCATTTCTTGTTTATATAAGAGAGCTTGAAATTTATATTGAGGGTTTCCATAGATCTGCACGAGCCATTAATCAGACAAATTAGAGACACAAGTTAATTATTATGTTCATATATCAGGCCTTAGTAGTGGCAGTAGAAATAACAATTAGATATTCAAGTAACTCAATTCTGTGAAGTATTTTTGCCACATTATTCTAAACTGACATCACTTGTTTTTCAATACAACTTTTATTTTTCCTATCATCCTTAGTTAATTGCAAAGTCAAAGATACAAAAACCCAAGAATATTAATTTTGTTACAACCTTAGGTTCAAAAGGAATTAGCATGTGTCAAGAAATATCACCATGTACCTAAACAAAAGTAGTTTTATCTGGCTACTGCAAGGAGTAAATGGAAAGATGTCTATAAATAAACATGATTCATTTATTTATAAATGTCTAAAGATAAGAAGTAATAATAATTCTCTGGTGTAGCACAAGCTGACGTATTTATTACTAAACATAATGTACTTAACAACAAGTGTTGTAAGACAACAAGCTGTTTTACTACTGCCTCTTAATGGGAATTACATGAATAATGAGTCTCAGGAGACACTTAGAAGTGATAAAGGTAAATATTGGCTCTAAAAAATGTCAGACAGGCTATTATATCTCTGCATTGCAAGCAAGCTATACAGATTATTAGCTATTATTATATCTAGTACTCAATAGCTGGGAAGGTATATTTAAAAAATAAAAAGACTGCTGGTATCTGAAAGCACAGTCAGTGAGAAAGACAAATAATCATCGATTTCTATTCACATCATAACTGTGTCTAGATGGTGTGCATGGCTAAAGGAAAACAAGCTTACATCAAGGTCAGTGCAGTGAATGATCTTGAACAGAAACCAACATAGCACAAACTGAATTGGAATGCATCCCATCCAAATCTCAGGCGAAAAAACCACCTTGTTTCTAATATTATTGGTTTCCATATAGTAACAGAGAAGAACGTGCCTGAGCTTTCAGCTCCGGTACTTGAATTATGCAGAATGTTCTTTGCATAGTTAGAATGGACACCCTGTTCTCATCAGTGTATACAAAGAGAAGCAAGGACACAAAGAAACTTCACCTGTACAACACCGGCGGAACTTCAAGGTAAGAAAGGTGTGAAGTCAGGGTTGAAGCAGGTTAACTCAGGCTCTGGGAGACGGGCAAGCAGCAAACGTGCATTTGGATGAAGGGGAAGGAAGGGAATGCCCAGCTGCCGCCTCATGACTCCAGTCACGCAGACAGTGTTCCCTGTGCCCCTGCCTGCTGCACTCCTGGCCTCCCCTGACCCAAACAGGACTGACCTGGCACAGAGCAGGAATGTGCTTGCCACAGATTTCTGGGGAAAAATTCTAAGCTGTGGTGTGGGGCTGTCTCTTGGGTCCCCTTGGAAGGGACATTGTGGCACCATCAAATAATAAGGCTGAAAAGGGCTGGACAAAGTTGTCCTTGGGCATTCTTTGCTTTGAAGAGGGACCAGTGGTCCTCAGAGAAATCATTATTCCCTTTGACTGAAAAACTCTTATTAAATGGTCCCTGTAATAATTTGCTGATTTCCACAGTTAAACCAACATGTTTCAGAAAGGCCAAGAAACCATTAATAGTGGATCAATGCCATGAACAATTCTGTCCAAGAAATTCAGACTTCTGCAGGTGAAAAAAAGGCAGACCAGACCACAACCTGTTGGCAACACTAACTCATGGTGTATTGTCTGAGATTAAGGAAACCATTCATCTAAACATAATTTTCGTCCACTTCTGCGCAATCACATGGTCACACCACCGTAACTCAGCTGATATAACCCAATGGCTTAGCTATGGTTCAAGTCTCCAAGGACATAAACTACTGAATGTTTATCTGGGTGGATGTAGATACGCAACTTTTTCTATAATTGCAATGCTTCATTGGGGAAATGGTGATAATAATGCTGATCTGCTTACAAATGCTGATATTTGTCTCTTTAAATAAATGAAGTTTAAGAGAAAGAATTATTTTGCAGTTCCCTGGAACTGCAAATTTGAAGAAATTACAGTCCCTGGAACTGCAAATTTGAAGAAAATTTGAAGAAATTAGGCAAGGATCCACTCACTGTGCTCTCCCAGACTTCTTCTATGACCTTTAGATTCCACGGAGAAAGAATGTCAGATATCAGCGAGGTATCATTGCTCTCAGCTGTAACACCAGCTGGGATCTCTGGTACTGAATGCTTTACAAAGCATTGCAAAGAGGTAAGAGGTAGATAATTAGAAAAAGAGAGGAAAGGTTGGAAATCTTACCACAGTAGTGGCAATGTTCATGTGTATTAGAAGTCTTGGCCCCTGTGTGGTATTGATAACCAAAAGTCTAGCCCAAAATAGGCAATAATGTACAAGAATACTGTGGCTAAGTCAGTTTTAAAAGGGAATTCTAAATTAAACAACAATGCATTTTATGGAACCTCTTTTTACCCCAGCATGTTTCTAATTTAAAAAAAAAAAAAAAAAAAAAGAAAAAGACCAAACAAAAAAGACATCCAAAACCAGTATGAATTTTGAGACAGATAGTTATCACACCTTTTATGAAATTCTTAGCAGAAGCGTAAAATATCTTGAAAACAACTTTGGGTTGTGTGCTTGCAGGGTAGTCATATTCCCTTTCTTGCAGTGGATTTCTTCAGAAAGAAGAAAGTTTTGAATAGTCTTTCTGTGGTGACTGATTACTGGCTGTAATACATTTCAAAAGAACTGTCTCAACTCACCCTACTCATCAGTTCTACTCTCCAGTTGTCCCAGAAATCACCAGTCTGACTCCCATTTCTTCTGCCACTCATGTCACTGCTGGCCAGTGTAGTGCAACAGAAGTCAGGGGGCAGAGCTGTAAAAATATGCCAAGATGAGGAACATCAGTTTTGGAGCCCAAGAGGCAAAACTACTGATGCAGAAGACTGCTAAATACAACCAGTTGCCTTATGGCTCTTGAATTTTCCAAAGAGCCAACTGTGAGATTGTTGTTCAGTAAATATGAAATATGGTCTTACAGCAAATCAGAAAAGTAACATTTTTTTCATTGCTCCTCATTACCGTTTGCTTGGGGGAAAAATGGTAGAGTGTCTATTTGTATAAAATACATTAAAAATATTTCTATGGCTAATATTACAGAAAGAGTGCAAAACCTGCTGACCCTTAGACAAATTTGCATCAGCTCTGGGACTCTGCCAAGGGCAGAATATCCTTGGGGAAAAAAACCTATATCTTAAATATGTGCATTTAGAGCTTAAATTGTGGGATAATGGGGAGGAACTCTCAACCCTCATGAAACAGTCCTAAACCTCCAATCAAATTAACAAAATGCTGTTAACACTAATTTAGATTTTTAGAAATATATATGAATTTTCTCCAACTTCAAGTGATTCTTCTATCTGCTGTAGCTTCGATGTTAATTTGCACTTAAACTTTGTTGCCTAGACACCTACTAACACAACAGGATTCACACAGAGGTTGCCAAATTACATAATTTCCTGAGAAGTATAAACAGAACTACAGTTTCTCCTAAACTTTGTCAAAACCAGTGGAAAGTCTGGGGTTTGACAACCGCTTGAAGCTTTCCTTGTTACTTAAAGCAGTTTGTATAGATTAACCATAGTTTCACACGAGCCAGAGCGAGCATCCCATGAGTGATGCACATCTCAGTAAGCCCCAGAACTGTAGTCCAATTTCCCATGGAGAAATGTGTGCTATTCAAATGTCTGAATGACACTTTTGCACATAACCTGGAAGTCCGATTCTAAGGGGATATTTTAACTTGTAGACAGATGCAGAGCTCTCCATCTCCTCTGCTACACTCATTTGTCATCTTTTCCTCCTCCTATCTCCACAAAGTCTTATTGTGTGGTCAGGGGAGATTTAGGTTGGATGTTAGAAAAAGGTTCTTCCCCCAGAGGGCAGTCGGGCACTGAACAGGCTCCCCAGGGCAGTGGGCACAGCCCCAAGGCTGACGGAGCTCAAGGAGTGTTCGGATGATCCTCTCAGGCACACAGTGTGATTCTTGGGGATGAGCCTGTGCAAGGCTGAGGGTTGGACTCGATCCTTGTGGGGTCCCTTCCAACTCATCATATTCTGTGATTCTGTGAATCTGTGACACTTTGCTTTACGGTCTTTGGAGTTTCTAAAAATCTGTTTTTCAAGCTGTGTTTACCTAGACAGAGCAGTCACTTGAACTAGGAAAAGTAAGGTGGCCAAATATGATGACTGAGCACATGATGGCCAGATATCTCCGGGCTGTGGTCAACTTCTGAAATGGGGGTGCCTAAACCAGTTTGGGTCTGGGACCGTGAAGGCTGAATTGTATTGATTTTTCACTCTAGCAGATCTTGTTAAATTAATAAATAAAGGAAATACATATCTCAGTGATATTAACAGAACATTTGAGGTAGAATTTCCTTGCAAATTCCCTTTATTTTGCTACCTGCTTTTGTTTCACTCTTGCCTTTGCCAAGACTTGTTAGGGCTAGATATAGGGAAGAGACCCAGGACAAAAGTGAGATGACAGATTGTTTTGTGCCACAAGGGACCATGGGATTAAAAAACACAAGGAGCTTGCGGAAAGATTTTGTGGCTGCAGGCAATGTATGTCAGAATTAGAGAGCAGCAATCCTGAGACAGCAGTGCCCCAGAGCTGTGACTTGTAACAACTGTACATAGCCTAAATACCAAAAAAATCCCCATTTAGTCATCTCCAATCTAGTCAAAGGAGACACTAAAACACAGAAAGGAATAACCAAGCAGTTGCTGCCTCCCAGTCCATTCTGAGCATCTTATCCTGAACTAACATGGCCTTCGTATGTGACAAAAAATGAGCTTTTAGAGCAAAAATGTTTTGTTACTCTCTGTAAGATATTTCATCACCAAAGTGGATCTTTTGCGTGAGTACAACCCCACTTAGTTAATTTTAAATATAATTTTCCTCCATATGGTAAATTGAACTTGGACTCAAAAAATGTTGAAATTATTTTGACACTAATGAATGTTGAACAAATACTGCAATTTACTTGTATTATATGATACTTAATGAACAGGTACTTTGAATATCAGCCTTCCTGGATTCCAAGTCTTTATGAGTCAGTAATGTACAGTTTGAGAAACCTGAATTAGGAGCACCTATGTACAATTGGTTTAGTCTAACCTGAGTAAAATTGTACCATATGATGGATAAGACTGAGCTATAAGTAAATATAGCTGTATTTCAGTGCTGCAAGAAATAAGAAAAATACCCTATCAAATACTGCAACCTAAAATTTCACTGCCTGTGCTCATAAGGTTTTTTTCTGCAGAATTTAAAAGATGCACTTGTATTTTATTTTGAGTACTATATTTTTGGTCTAAAAGAGTTGTGATGAGAAATTGTCAGTATTTTATTTCGAAGTTAATACAAGATATAAGATGCTATAAAAAAAAAGTGTAAGTCTAAATATGGTGACTAAAATGCAAGGTTGATAATGTAGCAATATTACTAATTTTTTATCAAATGATTAATGGGAAATAGATAGCAGACTAAAAAAAGTCCTGCTCAAGTTTCATGAGTTACTAAAATATATTATGTTAGGTATATTCTGCTACATGAAACAAATTCTCACATCTGCAGTCTGTTTTAAGTTTTATACTGAATAGTATGAAAAGTATATTATGTACAAAAGACAAAAAGATGAACAGTGAGGCCTGCCGGGGAGGAAAAAAAAAAGCAGCACAGATAATGGATTTCAGAGGTTTGGCTGCAAAGTATTAAGTGAAAAAAGCCCTATGTGCAATAAAAAGAAGAAAGAAGCAGCAGTAGAAAAATTAAGAGGAAATAAGTTCCCACCTCCAATAAGCAAATTTGAGGATGTTGACATACATCCTTGTACTTCACTATTTACTGGTATTTGTATCTCTACATGTTTGATTCATGTTGAGAAATCAAGACCTAAGTAATGATTTGATTTAAGAAAGGCCCCTTTCCAGCTACATTGCAAAACTTCTGCAATTGTAGTAATTGGGCCAATATAAATATAATTAAGATAGAATTTAAGTCCTGACTAATTTGGAGAAAAGACAAACAAAAAGAAAAACATTACAGCACCTTAATCAAGGTAATTGCCATGATCATCTCCTATCTGACCAAAAGCTCCTACAAGAAACTGCAGCCCTAATTAGGAACAGCAGTTTGAATCATCCAACTCTAGACCTGCATTCAGAGTTGGCAGTTAACAGGGTTTCATCTGTGAGCTTTTTGCACCTCATCACTGAACAGAGATTTGAAATGTTTGATAAAGTTTGCGGTTTGTTGACTATGATGCTGAGTCATGTGTGGAAGAAGTCCATGCTGGAATCAGGCTGGGATACAAGCAAAGGGGTTTTAGTGAAATTACATTTTCAAATGTAGTTTCTGTAAAATTTCTGTATAGAAATAGAGGATTCCAGGGAGATCCATTGGCCCTATTCATAACTTGGGTGTCAGTTTTTAGGCAACAATCTATCTTCATAATCTTATGAGGTGATAAAAGACAAAGCCTCAATTAATGAGGATTGTTATAATGTGATTTGAAGTGGATTATAGTATCATTTTATTTCCTGGGCTCAGCTGATGGAAATAGCAGATGAGTGCAGACACATGTAGGATCCTTTTACTGAGCAATAAAAGAAAAACCTACAAGCCGAAACCAGGAAGATAAACCAGAAAAGCTAGCAAGCAAATTACTGACATGAGATCTAGGCTTCTGCTGCTGCACATGGACCAGGGCAGGGCTTTCGGACCTACTGCTGAAAATGTGCACACTTCAACCCGATGCACTGTGGTCATGAAGCAGGAAAATGAAAATCAAAGGATCAAAGTTCCAGAGAGACAATAGTGGAAAATAAATAAGAAAGAGAATTGTTGCTGATGTCTACTTTTTTCTTACCTACCACACTAGGATGTTAAATACAGAAATCCTGTTCAACTCTGGATAAGAAAACAGACAAGGAATGAGAAGAGGTTACCCTGCAGTGTCTGAGCAACACAACTAAATGTACCTCACATGACCTAATACAGATCAAAATTCATTTTTAAAATAGAGTAAGTTAAAAATTAAAAACTGTCTCTGATAGAAAAGTCAAAAATAAAATGTGTGGCAAGAATGAGGAATCTGTGCAGTAGTTCAGATACCTAAACATAAAATGACATGTTACCTTTTTCATTAGGAAGCAGTAACGGAGCAAGTTAACTAGACAAATTAATATTATGCAGCAAATTAAAATCAATTGCCCTACTGGGATATTTTCTGTAAAGATAGAATTATTATTTATCAGAAAATTCCTAATCCAAAGTGAAGGAAATTAATCTGCTTCGTCACCAAATGGTACACATACGTAAAGTGTGAGCCTCTGAGGCCAATTCTGCCTCGTTCACACACCGAGAAGCGCAAGAATAAACCCATCTGGGAGTCTTCCCTATACGTCATCTTTGATTGATGATCTGGTAAGAGAGATTTGAAAAACCTTGTTTGGGCGGCCTGGGTGAAACCTGAGCTTCAGTCAGCACAATAGACAACCCAGACCCCAGACAGTGCTGTGGCTTCCTTGAAAAAGGTACTACACAAAGGAGAGCTCCTCAGGAAAAACCATTAGCAAATCAAGAGAAAGAAAGGTTGATAAGGGAATCACACACAGATAAGAGGAGAGCAGATCAATATCAGAAACAGAAGCAGATCTCCCAAGTCTTGCCCAGTGTCTCTTCTATACAATGCTGTATCTCCCTAACACTCAGGATGTAAAAATTATGTCTGAGACTCTCTTCCTCCCCCTGCCCACCCCCCACCTCCCCCATCCCAATCATTGATTATTTCCATGTCCTTTCAGACTCTGAAAGATGGTGAAAAGACAGACTGGAGGCCCACCTTTCAGCTCTGCTAGAACAATCATCCAAATATTTGAAAGGGATTGCATATAACCTCTTTATAAAATTAATCTCCCTCCTCCAACAGACCTTGCAGCACTGAAATACAAAATAAGTCTCCTCTGAATCCCCATAATAATCAAAGTGCTATAGCCCTTGCTCTAAATAGATTTATCTTAGCTCTCTTATTGCATCACTCTACCAGGCCATCTTGCTATCACAAAAGGATTGTCATGAATGACCTTGAAAATTATTCTAACCCACAAAGGCTCCAACATTGTTACAGTAAAGGACAACTTAAAGTAGTTATTTCTATTACTTCTATTCTTAACATTTATCCATAAGAGAAAAAGCTGCACTTGGGGGCATTCTTTCAACTTTTTTTTTTTTTCTCCAGGTCTTACTTATCTTACAGAACAGGGAGATCCCTGAAAACAACAGATATGGTATTAAAAAGAACCCAAACAACACCCCCCCCCAACACACACACTTAAACATATCTTTCCTTATTTTGACTTTAAGATACAAGTCAAGGTTAGTTCTAAGGCATTTTCTTCAATATATAATAGAATCCAAGCTCTTTGCACAGTCATACTTAATTAGTCTGTGACTGACAGATGCCAGACTGGTTCATAATCAGGATTCTGTATAACAGACATTCAAAGACACTAAAGAAAAAAGTCATAGAAAACTGAATTTCAGTAAGTAATTGGACTGCTTTAGTTCCCTGAGAGTTGGTTGTTGCATAGGCTTCTTTATTCCTTTCAAAGACATCCATGAAAAGAAACCGTCAGCTTTTCTGTAGTAGAGACATCTAGTGAGGTTTATAGATGAATGGAGTCATCCAGGAATGAAAAACTAAATGAGTTCACCTAACAGAATTGCACATTTCATTAGGATCTGTGCAATAGCTTAAAATATTGAGCACAGCACATGCAAACATTAAGAATGTCTGTCTCTGCCAGACTTCTGACAAAATAATATTTTGTTCATTCAAATAAAGGGAAGTTACGTTCTTCCCAAACGCCTCATAGTTAATTCCTGAGATTATTAATTCTTCCTCCCTTTATCATTATTCATATTATAACCACAGGCCAAACTACATCGTGCCTGTGGTGTGTGGGTACAGTACAGACATGAGCTTAAGAAAGGAGTGTGGTCTTGATGAGTTTTCAAGCCAATTTAATTAGTTTTCAGAACTATCGCCACCAGTATTGACACAAAAAATGCACTCTCTGTTTAAGGATCGGTGTAGCTGGAAAGCACCAACTGCCTTTTCGCCCATTATTTCCTTCCCCACCTGCAACAAGTGTTTCACTAGAACACAAGTTGTTTAAATTACTATATTTTAGAAATTCTGTGCACTGAATTTAACCACCAATGAGTAGTCTACAAGAACCAACTGGGTACTCATTGGAAATAAAAGCTGCCATGAAGTAACAATTAAAGAGAAGATCGTCTCATTTCAGACTGACAACAATGGTCCTAGTTACTACTTTCTTTGCTTAAAAATTACCTTTGTTTCCCCTCTTGCAAGTGTTCTCATGAGGAGCAAAAGTGAAAACGAAGTATTCTGGAAGGAGACAACTAGAAGCAGTTTGGGAATGGGCTTATTTTACTGTGCTGATTGCGTTCCTCATTGTAGCATCAGTGGTCATAATTAAAATGTCACCAAGAAATTAAAAATGCTCCTACTCTGCAATATAAATAAAGCTCTGTTTATTCAACCAGAAGAAGGATTTTTGACACAAAATACCCTTTTCACACTAATTTAATGAGCTCATTTTCTAGAGAGGATTAACTAATAAGATGTTTAGATGGAACTTAATTATTCTTTGTGAGATAAAGTAACAAATTAGGGTAGACCGTGTGGAGTAGTAAATAAGTAATTTATTTTTCTATAATTAGGACTTAACTTCAAGCACCAAGTAATATGGGTTGTGCTATCAAGAGACTGTAAGCTACATTTTTCCAGCATTCCTGAATGTCAGCATGTTAGTTTATTATCCAGAATTGAAGGGCATTTAAGAAAAAGAAGATACAGTGAGAAAACTAGTGGGTAAAAAAAAATGCTACAAGATTTCATTATAAATATTTACATATGAAGCAGGTTTTTTACTCAGATTACAGAAGCATTTGAACTGCAGAGCCCAACGATTTTCAGAATCACAAGAAGACAAACTGAGTCTTTCATAGCTGTTCCATTGTTTATGTGAGGTATTTAAAAAGATAAAGAGGTAAGTATAAATTAGCCATATCTATATAACCACAGAAAGATGGTTAATACAGACTGTATAGTCGCTCAGACACTAGGAATGCTCCAATATCTTTATGTATGATCATTCAGTATCCCATCACGAGGCTAGAAGCCATAGGCACAAATTCTGATATTATTCTACAGTTTTCCTGACTCAGATCAGTGAAAGCTCCTGTTTTAACCAGACTAGGCACATCCAGCGTGTTTCTGCTGCACATCTCTGGCTGCAATCCCTGACCTGCAGCACCATGGGACAAACACCAAACCCTGCTAATGAAAACTGTCAGTTTTGCAGTTTGGTTTCATTTAAGCTGAAACAGGCCTGTAATTTAAGGCCTGCTCTATAACATCATTAGTAGTGATACACCTGGAGCTATTGAGCAATGCTCTAGCCATACCCTGGTTCATTCAGGACTTAGCAAACAGAAAAGGCATCAGCACTCAAAGCACTGGCCACTGTGCTCTCACCAGGGAGCAGGAGGGACCGTGTAGAGCAGGCACACCCAAAGTCAGTCAATAACACAAGTTCACAACCTCCTAAAAGTTACTCTGTGCTACTGCATTAGCATTAACATTTATAATCAAGCTGTTAGCCATAATTTCAGAAAACAAGTGCATAATAATGACTGATCATGTAAATTAGATCATCTATTAGAACAGCTCATAGAGCTCTCATTTAGAGAGTGCATATACTCTCTAGACAGATCATAGGTTTCAGTCTACCCACAGCAGGAAGGGGGGGGGGAGGTCATACCGTTCCCAGAGTCTTGTACCCCTAGAATTTGAGGGGCTGCAACAGTGTGTGTGTCCTCCTTGAATACCCAACAATAACCATTGCAGAGAGGACACCTACTGCCTTTTGACATTCAGGAAGACCACAAATTTCCTCGAAGTGTCTTCTTGAACTCTCATGTTTCTAAACTTTGGATTCCTTCCCTTCCGGCATTTTTCTCATTAAACTCTACCTTGTTGACAACTAACCATTATGATTAGCCTACTGACATACACGAATGATCAAAGAACATTAGTCGCAACTAGTGCAAAGACAGATGATATATTTGACTTTCAGCTTTTCCACTGAAGCCTCAATATAAAAATCACAATAGTCATAAGAACTACTTACAAAATTTATCCTTTGCTCCTTGGAAAATCAGATACCAATGAGGGGAAGGAGCTGTTTGAATCCAATTCATTAATAATCTGTCATCATCTATTCTGCTCAAGCCTAAACAGTGTAATCATGCCTCTCTTTATTTTGAACCTGTCACTTAGGGCAACCAGACAAATTATTGATCTCTTCATCAAGCATTTCAGTGTCAACTTTGATTAATGGCTTATGCTTCTTTCTGGGAGTGAAGAAATCTTTGAACTGCAGTGGCAGATGAGAGGAAGCTGTGAGAGGTGGCTCCCGAAGTCCTGAGTGTTCACCTGAAGGCCCTCAGAGGGGCTGAACTCTGGACTTTGACACACTTGCACTTGTACCTCATTTGAAACATGAACAACTACTAAACTACTAAACATGAACAACTGTTGACTTAAGGTCATAAAAAAGGAAAACTCAGAGAATGTTTACAGATTTCAAAAGAAAGTGCAACTGAGGCAGAGCTTCCCATATCTCATTAATCACTCACTGAATTCAAACTGGGGTGTTCAAAAGCTTTTGCCAAAACAACATTTTGCTCAGAGAAAAAAAAATCAGAAAGCATGCATAGAATATTGTTGTTGCTGTTGTTGATTTTTAAAAAGTTCTTGCTAATATACACAGGAATTTTCAGTGATACGTTTTTTTCAACAAGAGTAATTATTAACCCCTTGGATGATTTAAAAGACCAGGACCCACAAGGAAAAATGAGAAACTCAGCTTGCGGAAGAGAACACAGCACCAGCACCAGCCTCTTCTTGGGAGCCACTGCATTTTTGTGAAAAGGTGAGGAGTTGGAAGTGCCATCAAGAAATACCCTTGTTTTCTCTTCTCTTATGTGAAAGGCCTCCTTTTCTCTGGGAAATGCTCTTAGACATTTTTTCTTGTCTTTTGCCTTTTTTACCTCTTTTTATTCTTGTCACTTTATTTTCTCTGGGGAAGGAATTGCTTTCCTTTTCCTTAGCTGCATGTCATGAAACAAAGTTATCACTGATAACTTTGAACACAATGGAGTGCTTCAGTCTGCACTTCACTAAGGCTTGTGTGCCCAGGAGCCACCGCTGTGCCCACTGATCACTAAATTCCACAAAAGGTTCACAAAACAATGTCAGACTCAGAAGTGGAAGACTAAAAGGTGTCAGGCTGAATGAGTGGAGGTCCATGACCAACTGATGTATGAAACCTATATGAGCATCAAACAGATAAACGGGAAACAAACTGAAGAAAAATGAACTGTAATACCTCTATCAGCTTGGCCATATTTTTATGAGGATAGCATTATATATATATAGGCCTAAATATGTTTGTTTGCTTGTTAGTACTTTTTATTGCTTGGATCTCAAGTTTTTCACCACTTCTGTCTTTGGAGAGGAAGGGAAATCAGAATTCAGAGAAAATTCAGAGAATTTGAAGAAGTCTGAGACATATTCAGTGCTATCTCTTGTGATCTTTCCTTGTTCAAAAGCCCCCAAATAAGTAATTGATGCTCATATCTTCCTGCGTTTCATACGGAAAGCAGAAATAATCTGAAGTAGAATCCATCAGAAAAAGCTGAGCAATCAGGGGACCCCTTTCAAACTACTTTTTACTCTCTGGTGATACTGGGTCTGCTCCCTGCAATTCCCATTTCATTGACTTGACAACCTTTCTCAACCTTATCTCCTGAATGGATATAGCTGAACTTGGATTTTTCCACAACAGGGACTTTTTAAAACATGATTTATTGTCAGCTGTATTCAGGATGGAGGGACCTTATTGTGTCTCATTTCCAGCTTGCTCAAGAACACCAGGTTGCAAAGGTCATGTCAAACCTTGCAGTTACTTATCCCCACACTCTCTGCTGATGATGAGAAGAGGGTGAGAGGAGTTAACATGTGGTGGGGACAGATGAACTGGAAAACAGTGGGAAACAGTCTGTGAAAAAGTGTATGTAAGGAAGTTTCAAAAAGCAGTGCAGTACATCTTATAAACGGGGAGTTTCTTCGTGCACACCTACTTAAGGACAACTTGCCTAACATTTTGAAGTATAACAATTTTAACTTTGCCAACTATTTCCTTTGCAAATAATTTCCTGAATTAAAAACAACCGTCCCAAATACCACTGATCTAAGAGAGTATGACAAAACTCGGATTTCCTGATTTTAGCTTGTTAACAGTGTCAGCCCCATCCCCCAACTGTGAAAGGGTGATTTTTGGTTCTGAAGGAAGGGAAGAAAAAAATTATTTTACAAATGTGTTTTCTGATAGTTAATAAGTCTTGAGTAGGTAACCCTGCTCAATTTGAATATGCCTATGGCTTTTGCTAATTTAACCATTCTCCAACCAGATGTGTTTTTTTCCAAAATAGACTTTTTTTTCTTTTTAGAACTGATTTTGTCTTGTGATATTACAAATACAGAGCAGAAAGCAGCTCATTGTTTTTAATCCTAGTTCACTCTGCCAGATCCCCTAAAGAATTATGTACTAGAGACGAGATCCAGCATTTCAGCATGGCAATCCTATGAAATTCAGCATCTTATAAAAGTCACCAGCAAAATGCCTTTTCAGTTTTTGTCATTTTGAAGCAGGGTAGCTAGTTCATCACTACAAAAAAAACCCAAAGCACTTAAGACTCCAAACCATGTTGGTTTTTCCCTAATATTTAACTTACTACTTAAATAATTCAGCTTCTTTAGTTCAAAATATTACTTGGTACTTTTACTCCCCCATAGAGAATTGAGGTGGGCTTTCCCTTACTCTCTCCAGTTCATGGACCTTTTTCAACAAGAAAATTCAAAAACATGGATCAAATTGTGATTCTACGGAAGCCAGCTACAAATTGTCATTGACTGAGAGGATTTTGAGCTTAAAAAATTATTACATGCATATATGTGTAATGTTTTTCCTAAATTTCCTGCATCTCTGTAGGACTGGGAAGGAAGTATAAACAGGTAGACTGATCTTCACATTTCTCAGATGGTCCTTCTTCAAAGATTCTTATATCTTTGAATTTTTAACTTTGAAGTGCTTGGATTCAAGGGAGCAAATATGATTATTCTCTGGGAATTTTAACCATCTTAAGACTTTTTTTTTTGTTTGAAGTGTTCTACTTATAGCAGTGAACTAATTATATGCAATTAGAACACAGAAAAAGTCCCAGAAAATGAGAAGCTGATAGAAAGCCACAAAATCATAATAAAAAGAAAACATAACTATTTTTAAATACAGACTTCCATCTTTCATTCTTGATTTTGTAAAACCCTGCATTGTATAAAACAGTTAAATAATTTAACTTTGCCAAATGAAAATAGATGTATATTTTAATTGACTTACAACTTTGTGCTTGCTTTTCATTAATATTTTAGCAAATAACCTAATAGGAGAATAATTGCAGAAGCTGCAATGCCAATATCAGAGTTACAAAATATTAACAAAAATGTGGTCTTGAAAGCAAAGTCATATATATGAATATCTATGAATAGAAATTCTTTGTATTTCCCCCATTCAAAGATAAACACATTTATATCTAAGTATCTAGGGTTTGATCAGTTAGATTAGAAAGTAAGCAGAGCTCAAGTGACTTCATCATTTTTATGTAATTTTTTAGAAATCCATTACTCCTCTTGTTGTTTTAAAATAAATTCTGCCACAGTTTTATCTGAGCCCAGCTGAGTTCCTAAGTAATGGGATACACACTGTGTGAGAGACTCAAATGACCTAATTAAGTGACCAATACTGAAATCCTGAAAACTACAGAAGTGTATTAATCCACAAGTCAAATTCCAGCCCTTCATTTAAGCCCCAAAGCTTTGTTGTGCAAACACACATATTGCCTGCCTTCCTCAAAAAATTATAAAATACTTTAACAACATTCGCCCAAGAGAAAAAAAAATTCAATTTGTGTAGTTTCATTGATTTCAAAGAAGCAAAACTCGTTTACCCACTCCACTCTCTACTCCATCACTATGTGTCAAATAATGACAGGAATGGTACAAAGAGGAGGAAATAGCACAGTTACATTCATTAGTTTGGCTGGACATGGTTGTTTTCAACATTGTGTTTAAAACTAATACTGTTCTTTAAAGTTCCTACAATATATATAATTATAGAAACACAAATTTTGTATTACCACTAAGGAAGAACCCTGGGAAACAAAACAAAGACCCTGCTGCTGGACAGAGAATGTCTCTGCTGCTCTTCACTCCTTGATGCAAAGGCTGGTGGTGAGAAAGGAAAACAGTAGCCTGGGGGCTGGGAACGTCATCTGTCTTCATTACCCACCATCTCCAGTGCTATGGACTCAGAGACAGCCTGAGGGGAAACAATGTGCCACAGAAAAATCTCTTCCAAATAAATCACATTTTTAAAGAAACAAGTCAAGCACTCAAACAAATGGCAGCCAGCTGCTAGTGGTTAAAAAAGAAATCCAGCCTTTACTTTATATTTGTACTTTCCTAAGCTTTTCAGCTCGTAATGGGAAATTATTGCCATTTGGAAGGAAAAAGTGACCAGCAATAACAACCCTATTTGGCATCATCATACACTATATTACAAATCAGACTTTCTGGGGACAGGTATATGCTTTAGTATTCTCCTCCTGAATCAGCCAAAAAATTCTGGACATAATGATAGGTGTCTGCGATAAAAGGATTTTAGCACTGCACAGTTTGGTGGCTGCTTTCTGTTGGCCTGTGTTCCTGGTGAAACTAAATGATGGTGTTTGGTTAGCAAATGATTCCTTTTAAAAATCCTTCATCTTTTAACTGTAGGAAAGCTACATGAATGAACACCCCTAGATGATGCATGGAGTGCAATGGGACCACCCTAACTTTCAAATCTGACTTTTTTTGTAAAAGGTAAGCAGGAAGACCCTACTATTTTTACCTCAAGCACATAATTTGTTTAGAAACACTGATTTTTTTCATCAGAATCTTCAGGTATTGATTTCTCATTTAAAAAATCCTTAGATTCTACAAAGGTTAAGTACTAAACTGTATCCTAGGTTTATGGAGTTATTTTCCACATATTATAGTTCTGCTGGATTTAGTCCCATGGTTTTCAGATAGTTTTATGCATTTGCGTAATGTTTCCACCATGAATATTTCCATCTATCCTTTATTTTCAGAAGTGGCTTGTAGCTTTCCTAACTCCTATTAATTCTCTCATGGAAAAAAACCCAAAACTTTTTAGTGCATTTAAAAAAAAATCGCAAACAAAATAAAAAACAGCCTCAAAAGTTCTGATAAAGTGTGTTGAAAAAGACTTAATAGACGAATAAGTACTGGAAAAATGTTTCAGGAAGCATTTTGTGGTGCACCTGTTTCCATAAAAACTAAGCAATACCATTGTTTCTTAGAAGCCCCCCCCAGTCAGTTTGGTAACTCCCTTTTCTAGCTGATAGAAATCTTGATACAGTGACTAAATTTTTGCCAGCCCAGTATTGGGTGCCTAACCCCATTTAGCTGCCAAAGGCTTTCACCTACTCATGACACTGAGAATATCTTTTGGATCTCTTTAGATCAGTTCACTGATATTTCAGCTTCCAGCTTCGAGTGCCTGTGCTCTTCTCCACTTGAGGTAAGGGCCAGAAAGGCACCTGAGCTGGAGGTCCCCCATTCAGAAAGGCGCTGACATGCTTGTCATGATGCAAAACTGTTATTCTTAGAACATGCTTTTCTCTGGCATCCACCAGAAACACGACTTGCCCCTAGTAACAAGCAGCTGTTGTTGCATGGACTGAGAAAAGAGTGAGCTGTGCTAAAAAAATAGAAGTGACTAATCCTTGTTTTGTGGGTTTGAGCTGATATGACGGTACCCTCCGTATGAGTGTTGCAGTGCTCTGCACAGACACCACCTGCTCCCACGCCCAGCGTGACTGTGGAGATGCTGCAGAATCCCTCACCTTATAGTCTTCCAAAGAACTCCACAAGACTGCAACTGGGCTGGTAATTATCCCCATCTTCAGACATTCAGTAAAGACACCACCCTTGTCAGTCTGAAGTATTTGAAACAGCAAAACCCAGCAGTTTCTTTTGCTGAATGCAGCCTTGAACTTAATTTTAAAAATAAGACTGGCTTGCCTCCTGTAGCTTAGTGAAATGGAAGCAGAATCTGACAAAAATGCAGAATTTGGCGAGAAGGGTAAGGTTTTACTTTTGCAAAAGAACAGACGAACTTCTAAAATATTCTTTTTGGATCATATTCTCCAAATCCTCCAGATTAAACCAGGAATCTTACAGTGTGGCACTCCAGAAATAGCTTTTGCTATACTATGCCAAAGACTTCCAAGACATAATTTTCTGCATGTATGCTTGGCTCTTTTATAAGTGTGTTGTTTCTAAAACTACGGAAGCTGGCCTGAGAAGGGGTAAATTAATATCATTTAATAAAAGCTGCATTTTTTTTACAAACAGAAGTATCTGCTAAATCACATGTGAACTGCTAACTGTCATCAGCATCAGAAACAGGTTTGCTGTGGCCAGCAGTGCTGCACAGAGGTGCCCAAGAACAGGTCCAAGACATGAATAAGTATGACTTATTTTAAAATTACACTTCTTATTTTAAAATGAGGTTCAATTGTACTTAATGTATAACCTTGCTTTGCAATTCATAGGTTTTCTTCATACTTAGATATTTTAAGAAAATTCTTCCCAACATCTAAGCAAACAATAAACCAGAATTTTGTATGAAGCAGCCTCAATCTTTGTGTATGGCACCAAGGAGCCTATATTTTGCAGACCATATTTGTTCTTCAATCACAAATTGGTGCGGTGTTTAGGAAAAACTGGCACATCATGATCTCTTTTCCAGCCAAGCTGTGGGATGAGTGCAGGACTGGCTTTATCTCAGCTAACACCTGTGTGCTCATTTGAGCTCTTGAGTTAAAAAAAAAACAAAGTGTGCCATGGAAAGAAAAGAACAGACATGTGGCCTGACTTTAGAGGGTTAATATTTCCTTGGGGAGCCAAGAGGAGGCTGCCAGAATTGCTTTAACACCGAGAAAACCACCGACTTGGCAGTGTGAGTCTGGTGAAGACACGCTTAAAAGGTATAATGGATGGGTGCATGCAAAAAAGGATGCCTTATGTGTGTTATGTCTTACTCCAAGTTTTCTGATTCCAAAAGTGTTATTCAGTACTCCGATAAAACTCAGCTTTGAAGCCTACACACCACTATCTTTCTCACTGCAAAAGATAAAGTCTAGGGACTGGTTCCAAGTTCTGCCCGAATAGAATCTTAGTACAGACACTTTATCACTAAAACTAGGCAATCTTGTAAAATTCAACATTGATAATACTTTCTGCTGTGGGTTAAGGTTAACTGAGATATGTCTGGAAATAAGAGGACCAGTCATGCTTATGAAAGCAATTCTTAAAAACGAAGGCAATCTAAAATAATGTACTACTTGCTAGATCCTCACATGGTTAAAGAGTTTCAGCTTTAGACTCTAAATAAGTGGAAAGAAAGGGCAGTGTCTGAATAGATGAACAGAAAACTGAGTTATATGGGAAGATGTCAGTAAACCAATTGAAAAGTGAGAATTCAGTGCATGGTGTCTTTATCACCATTCACTGCTCTTTAAACTATATTGTCTTTTACACTATGGACAAAAACCAACAATAAATCCATCAAGTCTGAATCAAGCAATAATTTCAGCAGGTTTCCAGTATGCATTCACTTCTGGCACTATCTGCTATGGATAGAAACAAAAATATGCAGCTGACAGTTCTATAAAAAATTGCTGTCCTGTACATCTCACTTTAGGCATTTTGGGTGAAGGAGGACTCCTTTAAAGGGGAACAGGGTGTGAGGAGAGGTCATCTGCAAAAGTGACAGAAGTAGAACAACAATTATATGAAACAGAAGTGCAAATTAATCAAAACAGGAGTATATGGTAAACTGCAGACTCATGGAAAGAGTCATTAACACAGACTTGAAATCTTTAAAAGGTTCATTGCTTTTATTAAGCTAATGGCACAGTTATTTTAAGTAAAGGTATTTCTATAGATATGAGACTTGGAATTGCATTAATCAGCTTAGACGTTTTGGAGAATCAATCAGATAATTTGATATTTGTTCATATGTCAAAACCAGTGTACTTTATAAAGTGCACTTTATTAAGTGCACTGCCTTTTATAAACCAAGCCCACCTCATCTTATTCTTGCAGATATTTCTATAAAATTAAATGAGGAACAAGAGAAGTTTGGTAGAAATCACACTAAAAGGTTGTGTCCAAAATATTCAGAGTAAAAATTTTAGCTTTATTTCTACCACAGTGAAAAGTGAAACAACGGCCAACCTGATGCGGACCACTATGTATAAAATGGTACAGCAGTGACATTTGGACCTTAAATGTTGTTTATTGTCCTGCAGGAAGTGATTATGCAGCAAATACCTGGTCTTGACACTGCTTGTGGGAATTGGAAGATTTTGCTTGTCTCAGCTCCTTTCCAATTGAATTCTGTTCTTTAAAGAACAGAAAAGCCTAAAGCTAGTCTGTCTGCAGTCAGGATATTACCTCAGGAAAGATACCATCACCTACAAGGTACACTGGAAAGGACCGTATTTTACTTACAGAATGTTAACTGTTGTTGTAACAGTTTTCTCTTGATTGTGCAGTTTTAAATGCAAAATCTGGAGCGACATTTGTGGAAAATCAAACACTTTTTCCCCAAACTGTGCTGCAAAGGGTCTAAGAATCAGCTGTACAAGTGCTTTGAAAATGGGGAGAAAGAACTGATACTTGGTGAAGAGGAAGATGATGAGGGGAGAAAAAAAGCACTACCAGGTCAAAAGAGCATACTAGGAAAAGGTCTTTTGCCCAAACAGAGAACAGAATAGCAGAAAGTGTCCTAACAAGAAATTATAAAAAGATACCCCATATTTTTCATATTGCTCAGCAGAACATACCAAGAGTGTCACGGGATGACCTGGCAAGTGAGAAGTACATAGTAACTAAGTATTGATGAATTTTGTAATTTTTAAGTCCCTCGCTATATGGTTAGTTAAGAAATCAAAATAAGTCATCTACTTCATCAGTCTAGAATTGAAATGACACATTTCAGTACTAGAATTGGACAAGTTAATTGTTGCAAATGTTAGTTTAATTCATTCTTTTAAATTAATTTAACAGATGAATTAATTGAACTTACATCTAAGCTACACAAATTTGCTCACTTTAAATTATTTAGTTAATGCTTTATGCACCTAAATTATCCTGAAGAAAAGGTAAATATTTAAGTTCATCGTCTAGATACCTTGGACATATTGACTCTGTAAACAAAATGACACAAATGTACCCTAACTCTGTTGGAAGAGGCCTTCTCCTAAAATGACTAAAGAGGAAGCTTATGTGTCTTTCAAATTGAGATACTTAAACAAATGAATTCTACTGTTAAACACTCCATGAACAGAGATTGAAGAATGAAGATCCTTTCTCTTTGCAAGATCTAACAAGTTGTAAGGCCTAAAACTGTATGAATAAACATTCAGGAAATGCATATTAGTTGTAACACACCCTTGTTCAATGCCAGGAAAATTATACTTCATGGCTGCCCTTTACTTCATTTCTGACTCAGATTATGAAGAATGTTTTTTCACTACTTCTGAGAGACACAGAAACATGGCATGCTGAACAGTTCCAATTTAGTCCCTCCATCACCTTGTCTTCTGATTTATTTAAATATTAGACCATTAGACAGCCAATCAGACCCTTATACATTGCTGCAGCTCAGTCAGTTCTCTGGATTTCAAAGAGAAGTGAAAACAGAATTGGGCCTTCTTAGTTGAAAATCACCAGCTGTCTTCAAATTCTGACATTAGCAACACATGCCATTTTTATTTATTGCAGCCATCTTCTGGAATATGTAAGAGCCAAACATATGTACACATTTTGGCCAGGAAGTTAAAAGCGCCCATGGAAGAACTTAATGAACAGATTTGGCTTGCATTAAATTTGTTTTTAACCTTACACAGCTCTTGCAAATTAGATAGTGATTATCTAAATAATTATATACATCACAGGATTCTAAAAGGGGTGGAGAAACTCTGTAATATAAAGCCATACACACTTCTTTCGACAGCTTTCAGCAGAGAGACATTAGGTCTGAGCAGCTTTGTGATGATGTCCATCTGTTAAAATAGCCCCTCAGAGATTCTCACAGCTGGATGTGGAACAGCAGTCCCCAGGGAGCTCTTATTTACACCTGTGATTGAAGTGCCCAGCAGTGACACTGTGATAGAAAACTGCTTTTGCCATAACTGCCATCCGTTTCTTTGCCAAATGTAGTTCCACTGATTCAAACGGCCCTAAAACTTACTACACTACTTTTGTACAAAATACGAATCTTTAGTCACAGCTTGTAGAAATCCCTTAATGATAATTCATTAGATTACAATACCTATTTATTTTAACAAGCTGTGATTCTTTCAAATTTGTTTCAAGGTGACTCTGGTCTATATTAAAAAGAAATAAAACAAATAGAATGAAAGCCTAACAGTCTCTCCCTATCAACCTGCTCCAGCTAGCCCATTCTTTTATTGGTGACAGCTCGAATTAAAACATGTTCATCTGTTTGTTGAGAACATTTTGTCAGCTTAGATTAGGATTCTGTTTTGTCATCCCTACTCAGACCAGTGAGTAGAGGAACGCATTCAGCAGAAGTGAAAAAGCACCAGAATCTATAGCACTGGAATCCAGAAGTCTTTATTATATGCCAAATATTCAATTTAGCCCAGCCATCTTTTCATTGTGTAAACGCTCCCTGCATACAAATCTGAGTTTGCAAAGAAAACAACTTTGCATTATCATTACTGTTAAGGTGGGCTGAAGAGGGGGGCATTTGTGATCAGCTTTGTGTGGCACTCAGCCTTTGCATGCACACACTTCAAAGGAAAATTGCACAAGCTTTTGCACACACCTGTAGAGCACTAAAACACCTTTTTTCTTTTTTTTTCCCCAGTATCCAAGTATGGATTTCACTCTCGAAAATAATTTGCAGAAGAAATGAGTACTTTGCTCTGAAACATTCCAAACAGTGTTTCAGACAAATATGTACCAAAGCCTTTCAGTAACACGATAAGACCATCCAAATTAGGAAAGAAAGCAGAGCAACAAATGCAGAGAAATTTCCCTATGTTCCCTTTCCAACTTGTTTTTTGTTTGTTTGTTTGTTTTTTGTTTGTTTGTTTGGGGGTTGTGTTTTTCTTTTTCCTCTCCCCTTTTCTCCCTTTCAGTTACTCCATTAGGAGGAGCTCTTGCAGTATTTGGCCTAGATGGGATTCCGGTTTATCAAGTAACATCCAAACTAATCATTACCCAGTAGAAAGGGGACACAAGTTTAAAAGTCAGAGAGAGTACATTGCAAGAAGTGTGATTCAACACAGCAGCTTTCACTATTACCTGTAGACAACAGACTGATCAGTAAAAAGCAAAACCCCATTATAATAAAAAGTACGGCTAATATTTTTGTGTTTCAGGGCATAAACACACCTTGACATGTTCCCACAATATATCAGCCTTAAGGAAGCACCACATACATATGTATATGCTGGAAACATAGAAAAATGCTAAATGATGAAATACAGGCAGAGTCACTCATAAGCCACATCCTTTGCATGGTAATAGTGAAAATGTATCTTCACAGAAAAGTAGTGACACATCCTGACACTGCAACAAATATGTCCAAATGCAACAAATATGCAACAAATGCAACAATATGCAACAAATGGTCCAGTTTCTGGTCTGTCTGCTAACTGTTGTATTCCCTGATGGCACTGAATTGACAAAGTTCAATGGACAATATTTAAAGGTCGTTCTGAGAGATGAATTAATCCAACTCCAACCAAAGAACAGGAACATCTGTACAAAGACTAATTTCTGTACACACTAACCACAGAATCTCTACATATTGAATGTAGTGATGAGACAACAACCAGTATCGAACCAGGTAATTTCAGCACTACTGACTTCAGCAGACTCAAACTGTTAAGTAAGGGGCACTGCTACCCAGCCTATGTGTTTCTACGTACTTGTCTGACACAAAATCTGACCCTTCCAGCAGGAAGAAACACACACACACACACACCTCTGTGCAAAGTTAGCAAACACACACACCTGTGTGCTGAGCACCTCCTTCAAGCTGCTCAGAGTCATAACTGTGCGTAAACCAAAGTATTAAGGATGGGGGATAGGGGATGTGCCAAGATATGTAAGGGTCAAATCACATACTGAGATGCTATAAAGTATATTATCAAAGGAAGGAAGTGTGAACCTCCTCCTGAGTACAATCTAGAAAATTTCTAGATGAAAAAAAGTTAAATTCAATTTAATATTTTAGCAAGGATTTTCCTAAAATTTCAGCTGTGACAGTGATTATGTTCAATGACACACCTATCTCCATGGTGGTTCCTTTTATGTAACTCCACTTGACAGTCATGCACCATTAGATTTTTCAGTAAAATAACATTTACCATACTTTTTGGAGAAAGGTAGGATACAGTGTATCATAGAAAATTTTCAAGGCAATACATGGTTTAATTTCAGTCTCAGGATCAGGATTCTCTTTCTACATCATATATACTGAAACACGGACCTGAGCTAGATTAGCAGAATTGTGAATAAATGGGGAAAACTGCAAATGAAATTTGATCTAGCAGTTTGGTAGCCTTAATATGAGGGGTTTCGAAAGGGAATATCAGATTTATTAGCACAACTTTTTTTTTTTTAATAGTTCTACAGAAAAGATTTCTAATATTATTCTTACTTTTCCCTTATTGCACAGGTAAAGAAAAGCCAGATAAGGTAAAGAAAGAACTGTAACTTATGAATGGACACATAACTAAAACTACACGCTCTAGATGTTTTCCTCTCAGACGTTATTGGCTCAGACATTGTGCAATACCACCTTGGGACAGAGAAATCCTTCTCTGTGTGGAAGGCAGCACGGTCTACTGTCTTTTATTCTTGCCAGCAGCCCTTCCACACCACCTCAAAATGATGCTTCACACTGTTCCTAGGAAATATCTACAGGCTAAGATAGAGAAGGAAAAATTAGATCAAGTATCTCTCAGAGTTTTCACCCTCTTCAGCTCCTGCCATCTGTTGCATGTTATAAAACCTCTGCAGATTTCAGAACTTTCAATGCTTCAATTCAGAAAGAAATGTGACAGAGGGCAAAATTCATGTCAGTAGCTTCTCCCAATCTCTGATTATGTTGTTCTTTTTTCTGATAGACATATGGGTACATGGTAAATAAGTTGTGTAATTAATTCTTTTTACTATATATGCACTGTTTTAAAAGACATTTTAAACACATTTCTTCATCTTCTACAGACTAAACAGAAAGTGACATTTACAGCAAAGAAACTGTAAAAAACTAAGTCTGCAACACTGAAGGTCTAATTTCAAAGGCAAGAGTGTTCACAGTTTATCTGAAATACCTACAAACAATCCAAAGAGTACATATGAAAATTTTTAAAAACAATAAAGCAATACTTTCTAAAGGACATCAGCTATTAGGCTAACACGGACAAATAAAGAATGAGTTAAACTCCAGCCCTACGAGTGAATTTGTCTACCCTTGTTGGTTCACAGCAAATTTTTAATGAAATTTTACCTTTCAAATGTGCCAGTTATTTTAAAAACACCAAATACATTGGCTACACATAGATATTAATGTAATTCAGTAATCTGAACATAATTTCTTCCATGACCAGTTGTAAAGAACAGGAATTACTGGGGTGCTATTTTTCTCCTTGGCTCAAGACTATTCCTTTGAGAACCCAGAGTCATTTTATGCTTGTTATTTTTCAGAGTCACTATTTTCATAAATAAACATTTCACAAAGCCAAGCCTAATGGGAGGTGGTGTCCTGTGAGAAGCTGAAAGAACAGTGCAGTCATTTCCATCACCAGGGCTCTCCTCTGCCTCTGGGTCAAGTCTGTGTAGAGCCATTGCCAAATACTATTGAAGGAAAAGGTCCAGTCATAGGGGCTTTTGAATAGTACTGTTTGGATTTATTAAAACCCCACTAAAATGAAGAGGACAGTAACACACTGCTGCTTCTCAACAATTAAAACCTTTGACAGAGAATAGTACAGTGTGGTATCATGAGAACCTCCACAGAGGCTCAGTATAAAAGAGTTTGGCAACTTGCTGGAAATAGGACAATTAAATGACAGTCTCAAAGAGAAAAGGTGAAGACAGTTACAGATGATCTTCTAAAACTTCATTCAATAAAAAGTTTACATAATGATGGTTTACATTTCATGGGTTCTCAGTGTGAAATGCTTGAAGAGAAACAAAAATGGGATAATATTACCCTGCAAGTTCAGCAGTAGTCATAGCATTTTAGGAAACCCCACTTGTGTTCCTGTTAACCATTTTGTGAAGTAAGTTAGGATGTTTAGCCATAACATTTTACTCTAAAAGAGTTTGCATAGCTCAGAGTTGATCCGGAAAAATTTTAAAATGAACATTTGACAGATAACTCTGTCACTAAGTATGAGAGCATTTGAAAAAGCATGCAAATATGAAAATCTGAGTTTAGACAGAGGCATGAGATCCCCAAAGTGGTCTGCCTGAAGTCATTATACAAATATGATCACACCCAACAAAATACCAGGAAGGTGAGAGTAGCAAGGGAGGTGTCAGTGTTTTATATTCAAATTGTGGTATTTATTGCTGAAAGATTTCTCCCCAACGTCAATGAGAGCCATACAATAGAGTATTTCTTTCCTTCAACATGTAGATTAGAGGCTGACATCACAAGTACAGGATGTGATGACTGATCTCTTGGTTCTGAGTGACAGCTTATTGAAAAGTTGACTGTAAAATGAAAACAGAGATAAGTAGCTCCTATTTGATGAAAGAGGGAAGAAAAAGCACATCCATAAAGGTACAAGGTAAGGAAAGCAATTTGTGAGGCAAATGACTTTTCACAGTGCTCTACTGGGTAACTCCACTAAGTGTTTTAGGCCAAAGAAAAAGAAGACTACGGCAACTAGATGCCAGAGGAAGAGACCAGAGAAGAGCCTTGCTTATTACATAGGTAAGAAAGCCTGTCTTAGAGATCTTGGTTCATGACAATTATAATAATCTAGATATGAAGGTCTTCTTAAAGTCCTGAGCAAAACAGTGATGCACAGCTGCAGTCTTTGAGAAAGGAGACAGCAAAAGGGAAAACATGTATGTTTTTGCCTAAAGAAGAGATGGAGTCATGTGTGAGGACAAGTCGGAAAAACATTTCATGATTTTATATTGAGCAGGTGGAATCATGTCACACTACCTTTCTAGAGGCGGGTTGAAACATTCGTGCTTGTAAATAAGAACCTCCAGATATGTGGCATGAAGCTAGAAAAATAAAATGGAAAAAATTTGGGGAAATGAAAGAAAGATGTTAAGGAATTGAGTGGCAGCAGATCAAAAGTCAAGAACGAGGACAGTGACAAATAGCATGATACATTTTTAGTACAAAGAAAACCAGAAGTAAATAGAAGGTTTGCTCTGTCATGTTCCTATAAAACTACTAGGGTTATACAGTACCGTAACTTATGCTGACTATAAAACAAGTTGCTTTCTAGCAGCTAACTAAAGTTTTTTACACACTCTTTATTTATTACTGAATGACGCTAATTCCAAGCCAGATCTTCCAATTTCTGCCAAAATCTAACCAAAGGCTTTCACTTGAAGTTTTTCTGTGACATAAAACATTTTATGCTGTTCTTTAATAGTAAACCGCGATGTAAAACTTATCATCAGTCCCTGTGTGTACATTGGCAGTATCAACATTTATTCTTGTAGATGCGTGTACAAGCTACTTACCATTGATAGATGAGCAGACTTGTTCACGGTGAGTACATAGAAACCTTCAAACTAATTATTGCCAAAGATTTCACTAATCCTAAATGTTTATAAAAAAAGAACTGTCAGATTATTCTACTGATTGCCTTCAAGCACAAGTAAAAGGACACTGCCCAGGGGACATCCAATGCAAATGAGATGGTAAGGCTTGTAGAATGGCAGGCCAGGCTTGCAAGAAAAAAACTCAGATCTGTTCCCCAAAATGGGTATTCACAAGGGATATTAACATATATTCATATTTTGTGATTTCACATTCCTAAAAAAAAAAAAAAAGAAAAATCATCCCATATGACAACCTTAGCATTTGGAAGAAAGGTTTAATTAGTCAAATTAAATGACAAATGAAGGACTGGGTTTCATGAATTGTCTGTTTGAACACTTAATCCCTTGAAAAACACTTTGACATCCTGAGAGTTCACTTTTTTTGCTATAAAGATGATGTTGATAAATTCAATTGCTATAATAAATTAGAATAAAAAAGAAACGCATAATACTCTAATAAATTTTTATGAACATTTGAATCCCATTATAACAAAAATACGAAAAGACATATAAAAAAAAATCTAAAACAGGACTAAAAACTTGAAATCTCCATTTTAAAACCATTCTAAAAACTTGAAATCTCCCAGCAACCTCATTTGTTATAATCTAAGAGCTAGCCTATTTCACTTAGGTTTCAAAATGCTGATCTCATTCTAGAAAATGAACATAGACTTCTTCAGACATTGAGATGCTTTTGCAAAAGGAATACTAAGTGTTCTAGTGGCTAAACATAATCCTTTATAAACCTAAAGGAGAATGAATGGGATCAGACCAGATTCAGCTGATGAGTTGCCTCTTCTATGGCCACTACAATCCCTCAGCATTGGGGATAGATCAGTGTGAGCTCCCTTACTCTGCCTGTATTGCTTTTTATTTTCACCATCCTAAACTTGACCCTGGGGCCAATGTGCAAAGTCATAGAAATTGTAATTCCATGATAGTGTCCAGCTTGGACACATAAATCTTACTGCGGAGTCCAGTAATGGTCACACAAATCCAGAGATAAAAAATTAAGTTATGACACAACCATGGGCAGAAAGCAGTCAAAAAGGACAACAAGCACAGCTCTACACATTTTGAAAACAATCATGATTAACACATATATGGGATTCATGTATCCAGTATTTATTATTTCCAAACATCATATAGGGAAATCACTTAAAAATTTTAAAAAATATTACCTATTCATCAGAAATAAATTTTCTAAGTTCACCTTTTTTCCCCTCAGATTTTCTTTAGAGGGGTGGTCACTTTTAGTTTTCTTATTAAAGTTATGATAGAGAAAATATCATGTACTTTTCAGAATTCATTTAGTACAGAAGTTTGAGTCTATAAATTAGTAAAAATAAGACAATTTATTTATGTGAATGGATAAAAGTCCTAATATTTAATCAGATAATCCTAAAACTGTTTTTAATTGGAGTATTCCAGTTCCAATTGCTTGCAAATGTAATTTCAATAGATACACTATTAAATATTGAAGTTTCTTTTTTCTATCTTGCACACATCACTTGGCAAATCACTTGAATACAGAATTAACTTCACATTGAATTTCTTTAATTATTGTAGCATTGCTGGATTATGTTGCTGCTATTGAGCCTTCTAACAGTTTTAAAAAGTTAGCTATTCTTTTTCAAGAGGCCTGAGAAAACCCTGGCAAGATGGATACTATCACATCAGCTTTACAGATGACTAAACTAAAGCAGACGTAGTTCTGTTTTATCAAAGCCAAGCTGTGAGTTTAAGTTGGAGCTAAACGTGAACTTGGTGATCTTTATCTGATACCTCCACTACCAACTACTCTCCTAGGAAATACATACCAGTAATGCAGCCCAACATTTCTTGAAGGGCCATTTCATACACTGAATATAGTCATACAAGTCCTTCAAGCATCCACCCTCAGAGCACGTTGCAGTGAAAAGTCTGGGCCTCTAAACACATCCTGCTGAGATACCTACACTCAATGGAGTTATCCTTGAAAGCAAGTGCAACTATAGGAATGGGAACAGGAAGGGTGTTGATTTAAACAGGAGTCTCACCCATGGTGTTTACATAAAGAATGACAGTGAAATTACAGAATGACTCCAACATTTAGAGATTTGGGAGCTCCAGGGTAGTCAGCATAACACACACAGCCCTACTGCTAGACGGTTTACAGACACTGGAGTTCAAGGGATTCCTAAATCAACAGCAGACCTCTTTTTTCTATATATATATATATTTTTTTAAGTAAATGAAAATGATTTATGATGTAATATGTTTTCAAAATTCTAGAAAGGATGATAAAACTACAAATCACTATTCTTATGGTCAGAACATAATATATTTAAACAAACCATGGAAAATCAATCACCTGTAAAACTCAGAAGTAAGATTTCCCTCATTTTTTTGTTAAATGGTGCTGCTAAATCCCTGAAGTAATATCAAAAGTCTAACTTGCATTGGTTTGTATGGCATTTTTCCATTTCCATTCTCTTTAGCAGATATGTTTGCCCATTCAGTTTTCAAACCACCAGCTAGAGAATTTTCCAACATTATTTTAGATTTATAAACATGCTTTGATTTACTATCTTGATGCTAAAGCTTGGCTATTTTACTTTTCTTAAGGCTTTTAATCACAAGTTTAAAGAGAAAATTATTTTAAAATAGTTTCAGAGTTTCATTGTTGCCTTACTGGACATTCCTTGCTAAGCAAAGGACTTGCTATAAAAGAGTATCATCATCTGAATGCCCTACATCTCCCAAGGGTGAGGAACACTGAGCATTCAGATGTACTCTGAGTGCCTCCCCATAAAGTCTGAGGAGCAAGAGAAGTCACAGTACATTACAGACAGTACAGAAAAGTAAAAAAGATAAGAGATATTTGAAATAGTATTTTGGACATTTTTTTATGTTTCTTCAGCAGATGGAACAAAGGTGATTTAGCTTTCATATCAGATCAGGTTTAACTATAAAAGAATAAACATAAGATATAAACCAAGACAGCAAGGACAGAATTACCTCTGAAAATATGTAATGAAGTAATTCATTTTTTTAAATTTATTTTCAGCACAGTGGATTTATTTGTGTTATTTTTATTACATACCTTTCAAGGAACTCAGATGCAGAAGAGATTCTGCTTCAACAATAAAGCCATGCCCCAATGTATTTGTGTTCACAATAAGGTTTCTCTCCCCCATGTGAGTATCACAGCAACCACAACTAAACCATGATTTTGTCCCATACTATTCATGACTGGAACTAACCCTGAATTGAAATTGGAGACTTTAAAGAATAAATTTTCAAGACAAAATTATTTCTTCTTATAATACTCAATAATTTATCCCTCCTAAAAGTTATTTATTATTAAAAATTATTTTTTAAATAAAATCCTTAGGCATAAAAGTATACTTCTTGTTTCCCAGCCTTGTTGAACTTTTCCCTACCTTTGGATCATTTCCATGTTAAGTGGCAGATAAAAATATTTTTTCCCAAGCCTTTCATTAAGTTCAGTCAATAATTACATCCAAAGTATCCTAGAGGAGCACTTATGCAACTTGTCCTATAAATATGCAAAATTTAGTTATTAATACCTGTAACTTTCTTCTCTATGTATTGTAAGAATTATCTGGAAAATATAAGAAAAATTCCAAAGCATAAAGAGTCACTGAACAAAAACAATTCATGGAGAAGTGACCTTTAATATCTAGTGATAAGGCCCCCCAAAGGAAGCTAAACTTCAATTTAAAAGTTAAAGAAAAATAGACTAAAATTCAAAGAATTGTCTCATTGCATGCATGACTTTATTCTACGAAGAACTAATTATACCAAAGGAATTAATGAATCAGGTAGACACAGAAACCAAAATAATCATTTGAATGTCTATTATTTAATAGTGTGGAATGTTCTCTCCTCAAGGTCATCAAACTGCTGTATATCATTGCTGAAGGGGAACATTAATTAAAATCACTGATGATGAATACTGCATCTTTAGATATTAATAAATGAAGCTAAACGCTTGTTAGATTTTCCAGAAGTCAATCACAGCTTTAAATTAAATATCACACTAAATACCCCAAACTGGCACAGAGTGCTTTTCTAAGACCTGTACTAGAGTACGAATTAAACAGAATAGTCCATTAATACATCATTCTGAGCTGATTTTTTAACTTATTTTTCTTTCTTCATTTGAATCACTCTATTTCAATATTTTTCCCTTTCATGTGATAGATCCACCAGCATTATCAAGGTTTCCCATTAATCACATATCTAGTGAGCAGTATGTCCCTGTTAACCTTGGGCACAACGCTGTCACATGGAATGTGGTATGGCTGTGGAACACCACGTAGTTTCCATTTTGCCCCCTGCCCTTAGAAAAATTGATTTTAGAGCCGCACATTTTTCCCTCTTATCTAGTTAAGGTTGCAGGATTCTTCTGGTTACTTGCATTTTTTCACTAAGATACGAGACATTCAGTGAAGCTCAAGTTTAACTATTCCACTTTTCATTCAGTACACCATTGTGCTTAAGTGAGGATTTAATTTCCTAGAGCATCAGCAGGTTTCTTGAACTTGCTGCCACATATGCAAGTCCAGCAAAAGTGCCAACCCCACTAGAGCAAGCAACGGGCTCTAGCAACAATAAACCACCACACCTGAATGCTACCAAGATTAGCAGTAGTGTCTGTTCCCACTAGTCCTGTGTAGTGTTTCTCTCTCATGCTGCTTCGCTGCAGTTTTGCTCTTTGGACTTCAGAGGAAAGGGCTGGCAGTCAGGTTACCAGTTTATGCCTTGAGGAGCCTGATTTCAATTAAATTCCTGCTGACTGAAGGCAACACATTGGCCCCAAATATCCAGTACTAGTCTGTTGTCTAGCTCATATTGATTTCAACAGATGAATAGTGTAACAGATGATTGTATCTCCTTTAATATGGATTTGAACTTAAAATATCTTGTTTTTCATGTGGCAGACAGTACATCCCACCTGAACATACAATTTATTAGAGTACTGGAGCCCAATGTACAATGTACAGCCCTAGAGTACAGTGAATATTGCAGGTAGTTACTTTCCCAGTTCTTTATTTTTTTCCATGCTGTGTTAGTACTTGGGACCTAAAGTCAAATCTCAATCCCAAGTCCAAAGCAGCACTTAACAAAAGGCAGATTCTGCCCTAACAGGAAGATACCATGTCAGCTTTAAGAGCTTTAAGTACCTCAAGTTCTTAGATTTCCTAAGGAACTTCTAGTGCATCACTTTGTTCATTGACCTTATTATGGAATGAAAATTAAAAATAGGGTATATTTCTAACTTCCCTTCCTCCCCAGCTCTAAATATTGGCTCTAAATCAGTTAGGCACACCCTCTTCATTAATGTGCCTTATCTCTTGACTATTCAGCCTACCTTCTTATTTTGTTAGTTGTTATTTTTGCTTGGTTTATCCTGATGGTATCATTTTAGTATTTTACTTTTTTCCCCTCTTCTTCCTCTTAAAAAGAAAAAAGAAATATCACTTACCAAGCGGTATCAAAAAGCAAACAGTTAATAGAAATTACCTGCCATTTTAAAGAACAGAATAATTAATTACCTAACTCTACATTTGCCTTCCTTGTACATCACTTTCCAAGTTCAAACAAGATCATGTGAGTGCAGCACAGCTGGGCAAGTATTCAGGCAACAAGGACATCTCTGAGAGAGACAAAAGCTATATATTATATGATGAAATTACACTTTCTGTAGGCTAGACTCGTTTCAGAGCATTGTGAAAAAATTTCTATTTCTGTCCCCTACCTCTTACCCCCTTGTTAAAGGAATAGAACCCTCAGAATACTCAACTAGAAAACCTCAGTAATGTTCATTATTGAGGAGTGGCGTTTTTAAGAAATAACTTGGGAGTAAACTACGAAACAACCAAAATTAAGGAATTTTGCCAATTCTTTCAGAGCCGTACACAATTCTTCAAAGTTTTCATAGTCCAGGATTTCAATTTTCAGCTACACAGAATTTCCAAACTGCCACCTTTTACTACACCATTGTATCAGACCTCTGGTGTCTCTGAAATTAACAGTGCTGGTTACATACTTCTTAGAAATTAAAGCAAACACTTTCAATAAGAGCAGTGAAATTAAAAAATAAAGGGCAGGGGAAGCTGGGAGGAGGCAAAAATAAGGTCAGTTGTCAGATAGAGCCTCTTGGTTCCCTCCATTCCTCACGTGGTCCCCTGGACACTGTAACTGTCCTTACACACAAGCATGTTTTTCTTATGGAACTGCAAATTTGGGATCTTGTCAATACATGCTGAATGGTGTGCTATGGAATTTTGTCCCAGCCGGGCCCAGCTTAACTCTTCTCCCTACTCTCAGGTGGACATCTCCTGATGACCCAAAACTGGAAACTTTCTGTGCATTCCATGAATCCTGTCCTGCCATCTATGAGAATCTCAAACGACCCCTGTGAATTCCTGCCTAAGGACAGGGCAAAGCAAAAGGACACATCACATTTCTTCATTTCCTCACTCACTCCATAGGAAGAAGGATAGTAAGACAGTTGTTCCAATAGAAATCTGGTAGAAAGGAATGAGTGTCATTTTTAATAAATTATCTAAGCCCTCAGATAAGTCACTGACCATCCGATAGCTGCCAGTGTAATAATTCATGAAACTACTTTGGGGGAGCTGTGGATTGAAATATGACATTCTTGCTGTCTTTCATTTTTAACTGACTCACAGAACCAAACCACTTACAAATTCTGTCACAACAAATGTAACAAAGACTCCCATCCCCTTAACCATCTTTACTTCTTAATAGTACTTTTCAGCAATCCACAGTGACATGTTGTAGGTGGGCTAGTGGCTCAGAATAACTTTTGCATACCTTCTGATTTCATGAAGAATTTGAAATAGAAGCCTGTAGGAGGGAAAACCCTTTGCTGATGCATCGTTTGCAGGTCATGCTGTATATGCCCCCAAATAATTGTAAGATGACAACGTTAACAGTGCTAAAATTGGGTATAACATTTAGAAAAAAAATATGCATAAGATGTTTAGCCGTTTCAGCTTTCCAGAATATCATGTCCTTAGCAGTTGATACCAAGAATACAGCAGATAATTTTAAACATCATCTGAAATTGAAATTGAGCTACAAAAAGAACAGTCAAGTAACATACTGCTCTAGACATTTGAACAATAATACTATGTTTCCAGCCAACAGAACAGAATTTTTAATATGAGTATGTTTCTCTAATTTTTGAAAGAACTGAGGAACTCAGATATTGACTAGTCAGTTCTGAAGACATCGACTTAATAAAGCACCTAGAATGGCTAGACATTTTCTTTGAAGAGTATGACAGCATTTTCCATTTTGGAAATTCCTTCCATCATTTTTTGAATTTTCCAAAAGCCTGTGTTGAAGTATATTATAAAAAACAAATAAAATATAAATAATTAAAAATATTTTTTAAACCAAATAAAATTAAATAACAACAACGGTTAAGGAAGCAATAGAAAATAAACATATTGTATTTGAAGTGTACAAACAGGAGTAAAGATATACAGACTAATACATAATTCATGTGATGTAAAAGAAAAATCTCACGGATAAGTTGAGTATATCACTTGTTTTCTTAAATTCATCAAATTTTATGCATTTACAGCATGATACACTTCTTTTCTCTCAGTTCATAATCAGGATGGGTGCATTGCTGCCTTGGGTGTAAGCCGTTGCCCTAGTAAAGCTGGAATTCCTCCCTCCTGTGCTTCTGGCCTAGGAGAGCTCCACTCACAGACTTTGCCTTCTTCCCCCTTTGACTTGTGCCCCTGACAGTGAGCATTGCATCCACCTTCCCTGAAGGAAGCATGAGCTGATATGCTGGCAATTCTTTGGCCACCTTCAGTTACTGCTGCTGTCACGATCACAACTGTCTTTGTAAATGCTATTGCAAGATGTGTCTGGTGGGTCAGACATCTAGAAAAGGGGCAACATATGTCATCTAAGTCCAACTCCTACCAGTGAAAAGAAGGCAAGAATGTTACTCCACATGTTTCAGTGTGAGTTTTTTTAGTAAGAAATGTCTTGAGAATTTGAAATAACTTCTTGTAAAATCAAAAATTCCAACCTTTCTAGCAAAGAACAAAATAAACCTCTACAGAATAGAATATAGTGCTCAAAGATCATAAAGTATACATGGATGAAGCTGTAAATATGGTTCCCTGATTTCCTTCCATCTATGATTAAATCTCACCTGTCAAATTAATAAATAGAATGTATCACTGTAGCTGCTAAAGCCATTTATTGCAGAAAGTAAAATTCAACCCTCTTGCATCAAAGGAGAACAAATAAACCTGAGCTTGAAATGTCCTTCATAGTCTAGTTTATGCCATTTCTTAACATACTTATTGCACAGTTTAATTACAATTAGTCATATAATGATTAATTAAAGATGTCATAATATCAATTGCCTCTTATGTTTTCTTAATATCTTCAACCATATTGAACAAGAAGGGTAACAAGACAGACTTTCCTTACACTCAATGGCATTTAAATTTCATGTGAGAAACATCTCAATGGGAGGCCTGAGTGAAAGGAATGATGTTACTGTTTGCTTACATGAGGCTTGTAGAAAAGATTTTAGAAAATTCAGATAACACCTGATACCACAATGATGGTTGACAACTCCAAAAGAAACCAATAAGACCAACTGTATCAGCATATTCACCTTCATTTTCTTCCCATCTGATTAGCAAAAAAAAAAAAAAAATTATTCACAGTTATTGTCAGAATTGTCTCTGGGAGCAAGGTAATTCCTCACTATTAAATAGAACCATGAAGAAATATATACTACAGGTGATGGAAACATTAAAGAAACAGGTAAAGAAGGAACCACACCTCCAGATCAATTTTCTTGCCCCTGGCATAGATGTGCCAAGTACAGAATATTATGTCTTGATTTGTAACCTTCATGGAAAAAAGAAAATTATGTGCTTCTTGTGAAGAACAGCTCATTTAATCATCAAAATTACTTGTGTCACTTAATAATGCAACCAAACTGATAAAGGAAATGCTGCTTTGATTATAAGTGGCAAATCTGCATACAGTAACTCCTGTCATGATGTCATAGCTTTAGTAAGAGGATCCAGCTTGATTTTGAGCTAAAGAGACCCAGTGTGATCCTATGCATAGGTGGAAAACATGAATGATTGACTAAGACTTCTATAGCATTTACAGCCTCATCTGATTTACATTTCTGCTATTTAATTTATCTGTATTACAAGAGCACTAAGGACTGAGAACAGAACTGGCACATGTGGTTCATCTATACAACAGGAACTGGTTACTTTGTTTTGAAATCTTACAAGATGCTTTGAAAAAATAAAGAAAAACATGCTTTTTAACTGTGTTTACAGACAGGGAAATGAGACATGCAAAGCCTGTGGCAGAAGAGGGAGCACTTAAATTATCTACTTACTTGTACATTATTTTCTTCATCTGTTAGTCTTGAATCAAGCCTGGAAGTAGACCATCTTTGTTTCTACTGATTAATATAATAAACTGGTATTAACTTTCATAGCAAGTAAATGAAGTTTTATTAATTTTTCTAGTTTTATCTGGTTTAGGCTGGGGATTAGAAACAAAGAGACTGGTGGCAACACTACAGATCTGTTTTTCCTCAGTTTAGGAACAGATTAAAAGAATATACCATGATCAACAACATCACATAGGGAAAATGGTGAGTGAGCACCTTACTCCAGGTAACCCCACTGTGCACTGGTTTGAAGGCTTTTGTAGGTGCCTTGGCTTGAGATCCCCCTTTTCTTCTTCTTTTTTTTTTTTTTATTTCTCCCTCTTTTCCTGAGGAAGGAGAGGAAGAGTTTTCCTGTGCTTTTGGCAATTTGTGAATCTAACTCTTCATTCCCTTGGTATTACTTCAAGTGTTTGATAATTTAACTAAAAAAAAAAAAAAAAAAAAAAAAAAAAAAAAAACAAAAAAAAAAAACCCCCTTTGATTTACATGAAGGTTTGCACTAATTCACATTTTCTTTTCTGTTAGATAGCTGAGCTGAAAGTATCACTTTTTTAATAGAGTTTTAACAGAACCTGTATACAAAGGAGTTCTTCATTCATTGCTGAAAAAAAGCGAACAAGTCTAAAAGAGTATAAGCATAATCTGAAAGTAGGGTAGATGAACAGGAAAAAAAAGTATTGTAAATTATTTAACAGATGAATGTTTTATATTGACTTGTGTTCCCTTGTATTCATTGTGAATATTTCATGTTAATATTGTTAAACTTGGCTCATAAAGTATTCTGAGGCCTATAATTTCTACCAATAGGTAGAGGGTTTTTTTCTTAAAGAATATGACCTGTCATGAAATTTTCTGTACCCAATTTCTATTCTCAATACCCATAAATGGCATATTTATTGAAATTAATAACTTTTAAAAATTGTTATTAATTTAGTATACTTTGAAACATTTTGAAACTTTACATTCTTACCCTCCTGCATAGTATCAGCCAGTTGCATATAATAATTTCTAATGGAGTTCATGTGAGAACAGCAAACAAGCATGGGAAAAATTGTGTTATTGCTGAGCTACATTATATCAGTCCAAAATGAAAAATCCTTGTGGTTAATCAATGTCTTCCTTGTTTTCATTATTGAACCTTATTTTCAAAACAGTGGAAAAGAAGCTATTTCTAATAAACCTGAATTATTACCAAGAGAAATAAAAAATATGAGAGTGAAAATAAAGCTAAAATGCACGTAGGAATTCAAAAGCAACTAGAGAAGTAAAATGTTACCAGTGCTGTCCTATTAATGTCCAAGAATATGCAAAGACTCAGTACATTAGGCTCACTTTTCTTGCTGGTAGCAGACAGCCTAACCATCAAGTAATACATACAGAGCTACTCATATTTGTTGTCACCATGTTTACAAACAATTTAACCCATGATAAATATATTTACAGCCATGTGATTTACCTTGAGTCAGTGCAAGCCTACAGGAAAGAAGAAAGGAGTTATTTCAGCATGAGAAGAGACTCCTGACTTCAGCAGCTGCCTGATGAATATGAAGACAGCAAAAAGTTTGAAAAGTTTCCAAAACACAGAGACCAAATATAGTCAGTACTGAAAACCTTCATGGCATGCTTTTTACCCAGCTTTACTTCACCAGTTTTGCTTTAATGTCTGCTCAGTCCAGGGGAAGAAAGTTAATCAAAATGAAACAGTATGGCCCCTAAATTAAAGATGCTTTATAAAAGAACTATAAATATTATTTTAATACCAAGATATGAACAGTCTATGGCAGTGCAGCACTCTTCTCAAAAAGCAAATACACCTTCAGTAACTAACACAATTAGGACAGTGCCTCTGGTGACAACTGACCAGTTAAAGGCCTTTTTACCTCAGACTCACTGCTGGCTCAGGAATATGAAGGTATACTCTTCACTTTGCCTTGAGGCTTGTTTAGTGCATTGTCACAAGTGTCCTTCTCCCTCTGGGAGACTAACATACACTGCGGGCTCAGCAGAACCTGGGCAAAGTTTGCGGGAACATTTAAATCAAAACCAGTTCTATTTAGCAGTGTTATTTACAGGTGGTTCAATTGCTATGGGAAAAATACTGATCTCTTGACTTCAGTCTTCCCCCTCTACCACTGGCCTAAATAAGAATTATTTTGCAATGAAATAAAATTGTCCTTCTTGGATATGAGTCTGCTACCATTATTATGGCCTTCTAGGAGGTGAGCACCAGTACATAAAAGAATAGTTGAAAAAAATATATATTTGTCTTAATAAAGCTGTATCAAGAAAAAATAAAATAAAAATGGCAGAAAGACTAATAAACCAGGTCAGGTGTGAAAATACATTTCAGTCCTATCAGTCCTGTCAGAGCACTGATAAAAAAGAAATATTTCAATGCTAAAAAGCACAGTATTGTCCAACAAAGCGAGAGTGAGTACAGAAGGAAAAGCTTTCCCAAAAGCTGAAGAGAATAAAAAACCTTTGGTTGAGTTTAGGTAGTGAGTTGTGTACTTTCAAAGGTTCATTTCCTAATGAAAAGGTTAATTTCCTTCTTTCTTCCTGTAATGCCTCTTATGCAACATAAATCCCCCTAAAAATGAATGGTGTTCTTTTTTACAGGTTCTTGCCTGGCCTTGAGACAATAGAATATTCAGAAATAAGCTGTAGGGAGTAATTTAGAGTTTATTGCAGAACTAAATTCCAGTAAGACTAGAAAAGTCATTGAACGCAAGTGAAAGGGTAGCTCTTACGGTGAATTTCCCAACATAAGGCCTTCTGTGAGTAGGCAAGCAGGCCAATGAAAAGTCTACAACAAAGACTATGGATACTGTGAAAGACACATAAAAACTGCTTGAAAATCTGAAAAATCGTGCCCTTACTGTGCTAAAGCTTAGGAACAACAGAGATTCAGCTGAAGTGAGGCTCTGACTGCACTCTGGTTGTCTGATCCGAGTATAGTGCATCTGTATTTTATAATGTACTTTATTTTAGTCCTTAATGTATCTCCTAAATGAACCAATGAATTCTATATACTTTAACTAGATAAAGCCCTTTGTCTGTGCTTTATCTGAATCACTCTCTTATCAATGTTTGCCTATGCTTTTAAACAAATATTTCTGGTAAAAATGGAGGCAAATACAGATTTTTTTTTTTCCTAGTATAGAGAAAGCTTCCAAAAGTAGTTTCTTCAGGCAGCTAAATCTGTTAATGATGAGCCTCGTTCACAGCACTCATTAAAATCATGTTATCTTAAGAAATTATGTAATTTAATTATCCATTATCTATTTGAAAATACTTGGAAGATGTAAGAGCATGGTGCTAAACATAATTCAAAACCAGAATATAAAATGACATAAATAAATCATTTATGCATTCATTCTCATTACACAGATGAACATGACCCAGCATAGCTGCACACAGAAGAACTTTGATTCCCATGACATTTTGACTATCATACTGTAAATCACATATTCTTGGAAAGGCAAAGACATCAAAAAGCAAAGGAAAATGGTTATTTATAATGCAGGTGAGCATGACTTTGCTCAAACTGGTGAATATAATGAAACGATGTGATTTTTGATATGAAATAGGTACAGTCATGTAGAGATCTACAGCTAGGTTCTAACCAGCTGTCCAGGTCTTATCTAATTGGAAAGACACATTGCAACCAAACTAAATGGTTGAGTGCAATGTGTTTAACATTTGTACTAAAAACTGTTTTAGACAGGGATAGAGAGATAGGATGTTTTAAATCAGTAAGCAGGAAAACTTTCTTAGCCAATAAATCAGTGAAGAATATCTGACTTCAATACGAAGTTTACAGTCTAAAGATGTAACTCGTTCTGTGTTTGGGGACTTAATGGATTCACTAAAGTGCTCAACCATTGGTAGATAAATGCTTATTTTAGAATTTTTCTTTTCATTTTTCCCTTTCTTCATCCTCTGTTCTCATTTATATCTTCAGTATATTTCTCCAGACTCATAAAAGGACTCAAGGACCTGAAAGGAGCTTTCATTTTAAGTGTAGGCCCCTACATTTTGATGTTTACCTTGACACCAGTCATTCAGCTTCTGTATGACCTTGATGGGGCCCAGATGCTGTCAGCAACAGATTCCTGACACTCCTGATTCTGCCTGTTTTGGCCATGATGATCAGTTTTCTACCTGCTCTTCCTAAGAGCCATCAGAAGTAGCACACTTTTTGTTCTGCTCCCAGTCTCCTCCTTGCTAATCACACTGGTAAACAGGTTTGGAGCATGAGTGATGAAGAGTGTTTTGACATTTTCAGATATGGTGGATATCTCCTTCAACATTAAAAGTACCCAGCTTTAACAATTCACTTCATAACAGTTTAAGGCCTCTTCTACCTAAACAAATTGGAATCTGCACATGAACCGTGGTAGACAGCTTCAAGCCAGAAACTACAGACACTCCGCTGGAGACACATTGTGGCAGAGTGTCTCTGAAGGATATCACTGTGAATTTAATTTGCAAATGAGCTGTGCAGATCTGATCATACACAATAACAAACGTGTTCTTTCAAATAAATACAAAGGACTTAAAAGCCACAGAGACACTCATAATTGTTTTAGGTATCCTTGCAATTCCAACTTAACAAATTAAACAGTTTAATGTTGAAATTGGTTCTATTTAGCAGTGTGGTTTTCAGTTTTCATATCCATACAATACATAGAGAATAACTACCACTTGGTAAGGCTATTTATCTCATTACCACAGATGAGCTTGGATGAGAGAGTATCAACAGAACACTTCTGCTATTAAAAAGGTTGCTATTTACCTTTTTAGTTTTTCTCCTACCACTTTATGTAATATAATATCTAAAAATTCTAACTGAGGCCATCTGTTCTTATTCCTATTTCCAGCCCACTCTTTTCTTTTTTTTCCTCTTTCATTTTCCTAGTTTAACTGATTTTAGCAGTATTGGAGCTCATTCTGTAACATTTTGCTACAGGGAAAATCCATGTTTATTTCCATACAATTTAATAGACCCAATCAAACAATGAATATGCAAATTCTGAAAATAGTAAGAATTTTGAAAAAGGGTTGTGAAAAAAGAGAAAACTGGCTATTTATAAATACAGAACTGAAGTGTTAGAGAGCAGTTGTAATGAATGTTACAACACAGAACAAGGATTATAATTAGCCTCTAGATACTACAAAGGAATGTATGAGATACTGCCCAGATCAAGAAATAGAATAAAAAAAATATGGTTTAATTATGCTAAAAAAAAAAAAAAAAAGTATGAGGGCAGCACTAGAACTTTGTGAAGTTTTACAGATTAATAGTTTATTCACTGCATAAAGGAGAACAGAAGTGATGAGAAATATTTGCATATATGGATGGCACTGCAAGAAAGAAAAGGAAGAATCTTCTCTTTCAACATTTGCTTTTCATGTTGGTGAGAAGGACAAGGATAAGTGGCAGAACACATGGCCTCAACTTGGCTGGCATAACCTTTGGCATCCTGATGCCAAGAATTCCCCAACTGCTGAAGCAAATTTCTGTTCATATTTTGAAGCAGTGTAAAAGAATCAGGGTTGGAAACGTGATCTGACAGAACCCACCTGAAAATTCAGTTAAACCATTCATAAACAACATAAAGAAGTAACTAAACAAATGTTGTTATGCATAAATAAGTCCAGGCAGTCACTTGTCTGTTTAAAAGAGCCTAACTTATTTGTTTTCTCAGGATTTCCTTTCACAGATGCTGGAGAGATTTTTTTCTCCTCCTTCTTTCTGCATGATTGTGACTGCAATGTCCATTAGGGAGGATTATTTTGAGAAACGGTCTCCCCATCTGTTGTCTCTTTTAAACAGTGTTAAGTAGTATTTTGCCTCCCTGGAAACAACTGGCCACATGTTCCATTCCTGCTGTGCAGCAGCATGGAATGAACACCTAGGAAATGTAGCTGAATGGAGCAGTTTCAAAGAACAATGTCAAACTGAAAGAATGGTGTTACATTCAGAAAGAATATCACACTCATTAAACCAAAGTGTGTACTGTAACCTGTGGCTTAAATCCCTTCATGTCTCAACAAGGCACAAGTTCTGGAGTGGCTGCACCTTTCCCTTCCTGGCTACTTCAAAGCCAAACTGGGCAGTAGAGTGAGCATATCTGTTTTAAGAGTGGAAAGAAAGAAATGCCACATGAAAAAAAAAATAAATTCAGGGCCACTAAGAAATTCAGCTTTAAAAAAAGCGCCATAATTTCTGAATTTTCACTTTTCCATTATCTCCACTGAGTTCTGTGAAATTTCACTTTTGAATCTAACCTTGTGATCTCTACCACACCTCTCCGTTTTTCCTATAACCTGTAACATAGACCCTAATGAATAATACAGAAATAAGTATATGTTTTGCTTGTGGTTATGCAAACTTGCTACCTCAGAGGCATAAAAAGCTGCTTCTGTTATTCCTCAGGATTGCTCTGAAATGATCCATAACTTAGTTAAGTAGTATCTATGAAAACCCCAACTATTTAATATCCTTTTGAATTCCAGTTTAAATGATGGTGCAGGTGCCTCCTGGTAAACATTCAGATAGAAAAGGAGCACATTAACCTCTATTCCTGAATTCACCATGACATTCTCTGCTGACATCATCTGACAAAGATGGAAGAGTGCAGTCCATTAGTTTCTTGGCTTGTTCTTTGGGAAAAGTGTGAAAAATTAAATCAATATTTGCTGAGTGAAAAAGATCAAAAGTTTTAGGAAAATAAACCTTGGTTTATAGCCCCTGAGGCACTTTAAAGAAAGAAGAATGTGTAACATCTAACCAATAATTAGAAAGTACTGGAAAGCCTCCTTCAAATGGTTACTTGTGATATCAATTCACTAGTGAATTCACTATCATGTGAAAGAGAGTACACTTCATTTTCAAGTGGATACATTTTTGGATTCCCCCATTTTACCTTCTACCTGGTTCTATGTATCTGACAGTGACAACAGATCAGGACTGGGGCCTAACTGGCAGAAGCAAGAAGAAACAAGACTTCTTGTCACCACAGGGATGAAGGCAAACCGTAAAGAGGTCACCACTCACCTTTATCTGACTCTCATCAGACCACACCCGGGGCATTGTGTCTTTCTGGGGGGCCTCAAGACAGGAAGGTTATTGGTAAACTTGAATGAGTCCCCAGAAGACCATGAAAATGGCTGCACATGGACCAGCTCCCTGGGGCCCCATGGAGGGGGCTGAGAAGGCTGTGCCAGAGAAAAGGGTCGTTAATCAAAGCGGGGTAAAAAATAATTCCCTGTGAGCACAATTAAGGATTGGAATGAATTGCCCAAAGAGGTTGTGAGAAATCTGTAACCTTGAAACATTGAAACAGAAACCTGTTAACATAGGTATAAGCTAGGATCTGTCTGCATAGGAGATCACACAATCTACAATTCAGTGGAGAAGGGATGATTCAGATCTCATGTTTTGTTGTTATTAGTATATGGGCCATGTCACTTAGAGGTGCAAAAGAGGACACTATATATGCAAAGGGAAAAGAGGAATAAAAGATGTCTCTTGTAGTCCCAGCAATTTGAAGAGATTTTCAGTGCAGTTACAGTTCTGAGGATGTTGTAACTGTTACAAGATCAAAAAACATGAAAAGTAATAAGGTTCAGGTTTTTCTTAGGAATATTTTCCTGACAGTCATTGCTTAGTAGTGAAATTCCATGACAGAAAACTGACTTTAGGAGAGATGAAAAGAGGCTATGAACCTTACGTATCCTTAGAAATCACTTTTTTCCCCTTCATTTTCTTTTGATCTTGTAAGCAATACTCCTAATTTCCCATTACTTTTTCTCCATTTTCTTTTTAACTCATATGCTTGATTTCTCATTACTTTTAATATGTGTGGGTTTCCCCATTTTTTTCTCATTCAAATAATGAAAACTGCAGCATTTAATTTCGTGGCGTCAACTTCTTTCACTGCCCTTTTACCTATTAAATGAATTAATTTCCATCAGTGCTTACAGATAGAAAGATATGTAGGAGACTGCCCTTTTATTTTTGTGTTTAAAGGCTTAACTGAACAATTCTCTGTTTAACTTCAGCCTGTTATTTAACTTATACATGGTACTTACCTATAAGTCATAGAAAGCAACATTGCAGAGACCTCATATACATATATGACCTCAGCAAACTGTTCCAGTGCTCTGGGATTCCTACCATAGGACATTTTTTCTGACTTATCCAAATATAATTACTCTAAGAAGCTGTGATTAACCTCTATCATACTACAAAACAGAAATACCAACTATTCATGCCTCATTACACCAGTAATTATTTGAAAACTTGTCATAATTCCTCTCAAATTAAACTGCATCTAACCCTTATCACATTTTCTTTGACAACATTTTTCAAGACTTCTGGCCATTCTTTCTAAATGTCCTAGAATTCACCATATTTTTTTCAGATCTGCTTTTATTTTTAAGGTCTAATCCTATTCCCTGCCATGTCCAACCCCTTCCTGCTTCTGGCTGGTGATCCTTATTGAATATAGTAAGGATATTATTCACACTATCATCAAGATCGTAAATTAATATAATTAGCAATAAAAAGGTTCAGAATAAACATCTGACGAATAGTACTCAGTACCCAACTGCACTGTAAAAGCAAAACATTCAAAATAACCGAGAAAAAATTTCTAGAACTAGATCATATATCCTTAGTTTGCCCATGAGAAGGTCATAGGATAATATTAAAAATCCAGACGCAAAATGAATTCAGCACACATGAATTCTTAGCAGGTATCACTTCCAGTGTGCATTTGCATCCACTATATGGATCGTTCAAAAGAGAGAATGGACCGCCTGCCTTCTTCATCAAAAAACCATTCTTTATGGCCTTTTGCTTCCATTAAGGTTTTGGAGGAAGAAGCAAACCCGATTTGTAATGTTTATACAAAATGGACATAACATTCTCTTGGCGAGCCTGGCTGTAAGATTTTCCCAGCAAAGGCTGCCCAGAGCTCAGGACTCTGTATCCATTCCTGATGTAGACATTCCTGCTCTACTCAACCTGCACAAAACCATTTTTGTGCCCAAATGTGTTCTTACACAAAAGGCAGGAAATTTTTCCTCACATTTACTTTGGGAAGAGATACTGCCTTGCTGATGAAACAGACTTTGAATATTGCAGTCATAGAAAATAATGATACATCAAAATAGATCTTAAAATTACGTAAAATACCAAATCTGGCATGGAAATACAGAGCTTTTGCCTCTGCATTACTGAACACCAGCCAAAATGTCAAACCTACAATGTATGTCAAATCACATTTTCTATACAAAAGGGATAACAACCATAGAAAAATCAACAGCAATGGGTCTGACAGGAGTGGCATCATGCTCTGAGTGTTTGCTACAACACAGACCCTGGAGATTCGTGTCTTAAAATATTCATTGATGAACAAATTAAGATGATGAACAAAATTGTATTGCTAAATCTCACATTTTTACTTTTAGACCTCACTTTCCTGCTATGATAGAAAAGGAGAAACAGTAAAAATATCTTTACTGAAAAAAATAGAGATTACAACTGTGAAAAGTGACATTTTGAGGATGAACTGTTTTCTGTCAAGTAGTTGCCTTTTCTTGCATTAATGGAAAAGAAGGCTACATTTCCTTGTGCAAAGACCTGGACTTAGGCAGCAGTCAAACATGCTCTTAATTCTCATCAAAGTTTGTGAGACTTCAGCTTGGGCTTTACCCTAAGCAGGCGTTTCAAGCTGCTTCCTTCAACCTCTTGTCAGGAATCTGTAGAATTTACTCCTCCAAAAACATATATCTATATGTGGAAAAACTCATAAGACACTTCTTTTAGAAAGAGTGATCACTCTTTTATGATAGCTAAGGTATTTTTAGTGTGCAGAAACCAAGTATCTGGTGCTGATGTTGTTCTTGCATTATAGATTGAGAAAAACTAATGAATTAATGAACTGTGTTTTCCTGGTCTATAAGAATTTTTGTTCTTCATGTGGGAATAAAAATAATACTGTAGATGTGCATAGTTTAAATTAATAGATTTAGCAGTCTCAAGATATTTTTTTGGTAGGAATAAATAAGAAATATTCTTAAATTCTTAATTTTCCAAAAGCATACAACATCATGCTCCCTATAGAAAATATTCAGAAAACAACCATTATTGAGTTCCTCAGAAAGTGTCTTAGTATAGTGGTTTCTTCACATAAAAAGGTAGTGTCATGAAACTGGACTCTCTAGGTAACATTGCAGCGTAAGAAAGATTAATCAGGTCAGTGGCGGGAAGATGGGGTTTGCAGTTTCCTCAAAGAGTTTTATGAAAACAGAATCTTAGATATTTACTGCACAAAATAGCATTTTGTAAGTCTGTTTCTGGCAGAAGCTTGTAAATCTAAGTACAGTGAGAGAGCTCTTAGCCAACAACTTATTTTCTTTACTGTTCTAGCACAATATAGGAACACAGAGTATTTTGGGTTTGTGTTTTGGTTGTAGTTAGGCTACCAGAATTTTTTCTTTTAAGTCAAATACTCAGAAAGTGATTGTTTGGAATAGAAACCTGATGATAATCTTTCCATTTTAGGAAAGAGTTCCCAATTTTTTACCACTAAGCTTTAAAATAATTAATTTAAAAAATAATTTCCCAAGCAGGACAAGATTTTGACTTTTTAAAAAATGCAGCAGGTTGAATCCTCTAAGAAGTTGGCTTCAGCCAACACACACCCCCTCCCATACACAACCGCAAATACATATGTACAGTAATAAATGGACAAAATCATGACCAACCTTTTTTCTAGGAGTTTTTCAAAATTCTTTTTTTTCATTTTTTAATATACAGTTAGACACCTACTGATGACCATAAAACGTATTAGAAGATAGGGCATGGGAAAAAATGAGAGACTGTATCAAATCCTAATAAAACTCCATCAAAGAAATGTTTTCTATTGGATGCTATTTTTCTCAGGAATTCAGTAATTAAGGTATTTGCCCACAGCTAGAATATGCTAGGAGAATCATGAAGGAAAGCAAATGTTATCAATGTTATAACACTACTACTATAAAAATACATTTATATACATCTTTAAGCAAGCTATTTTTTAAAATATGTGGATTCATGCAATTCAAAAGAGTTCTGGGTTTTTGGGCTTGTTTGGTTTTTTGGATTTGTTTGGTTTTGTTTGGTTTTTATGGTTTTGCTTGTTTTTGTTAGATTTTGGTTTTGTTGTTGTTTTTTTGTGGTTTTTTGGATTTTTTTATAACTACAAGGACTCCCTGAAACAATCCCTCAGCCTTGGCCATATTGATCACCACCATTGGTCTACCCTGGCCTCCAATCG
>JAYRBT010000028.1:6264963-6308406 GCA_036023395.1 Myiotriccus ornatus | reverse complement strand
GCCTCAGAGCCCTCCCGGCCCCTCACAGCTCTCCCGGGTGCCTCAGAGCCCTACCGGGTGCCTCAGAGCCCTCCCGGCCCCTCACAGCCCTCCCGGGCGCCTCAGAGCCCTCCCGGCCCCTCACAGCCCTCCCGGGCGCCTCAGAGCCCTCCCGGCCCCTCACAGCTCTCCCGGGCGCCTCAGAGCCCTCCCGGCCCCTCACAGCTCTCCCGGGTGCCTCAGAGCCCTACCGGGTGCCTCAGAGCCCTCCCGGGTCCCTCAGAGCCCTCCCGGCCCCGCACAGCCCTCTCGAGCGGCTCGCGCCCGTTGCCGGGCTCGCCACGCTGCCGAGCAGGCTGCGGTAGTGTTCCCGGACCACATGAAATGGATGTTTACAACAGCGTTTCCCCCCACACCAACACGTCCTGTTGGACAACCTGTGCGTCCTGCATATGTGTGCAGATACCGAAATGTAAAGAAGTAAAAATCTCAAGAGCGGGGGAAGAAAGAGTTTATGTGTGGATGAGCAGAAAGTGGAGGGCGGGAGTATTGCTGCAGTGCCAAGCACTGCGCTGAACTAGACATTCCTGCAAAAATGTGTGGACTGTGCATTTAATAGGTTAGATGAGAAAATAGCACTGCATTGCAAAGTACCTGGCCTTTCCAGCAGCAACAGACTTCCTCAGAGATACTCTTAATGCTGTGTTAACACAGGCTTCTCATTCAAATTTACCTTCTTGATTCTTCCCTCCTTTTACCTGGACACTACCATACTGAAAAGTGTGTTCTTTCTGCTTGCTTTTCTGTTTTGTTTAAGAAAAATCAGACTTTGTAGCTGCAATAGTAGAATCTTACTTCTAAGCCAAATAAAAGGCCTAAATGAAAATTAAAAGTTGCTGTGTTTTAGATAAACTTTTTTGTCACACACACACAGAAAAGGGCTTTGTAAAGAATTCCTGTGAAAAGAAAGTTAAAATGGTTGAAAATGAAAATGAAGTAGAACTTGGTGAGCCTACCGTGAAGGGATACCTTGCTGTTGGAAGTAAGACTGGTGTGATCCTTACAGAGCCATTTATGATTACTATGTGAAGGCAGCAATGGCAGATGAGCTTTTACAGGATTTTATGATATAGGCTCTCAGATTATTTTCCGTTAAAATAATCTCAGATACTTATTTTAACACACTTCCTTCTTTTCACTCATCTTTCAGGATAGCATCACCTGAGATGAATTTTGCCAAAATTATTTCATAAGCTCTAAAAGAAACTCTTCATAATGCAAAGGTTTTGTTTTTCTTTTAAAAGTTTTACCTAAGCAAAAGGTTCTGTTTTCTTTTCACAGCCATCTGACATCCTCTGACAGTTTCCTGACCTCATAATTTTAAAGAATATATAATAGAAAAATACTATTAAACAGCTATAAATAAAGCAAAAATAGTCCTTAGTGCTTTACAGAAACATTTTAAATGACCCTACATGCAAATATGATTTTAATTCTAACAATCAGGAAATCTAACGATTTCCTCCTTCTGTTGTGGAAGAAACCTTATTGTTAGTTTTGGAAACTCATGGGCCAAGGCTGAGTTATAAAAAGTTGAACTTAGATGCCATTTATTTATAGCCAGGATGAAAGATTTTCCTTGTTAAAATCTAATCAAACACTTCAGAAGGAGGGCAATATAATTTTTTTGTGTCACTTGTCTGAAATTCTAAAAGGCAAAATGCAGCTGAACACTAACAAAAGTGCTCCATGTTATGCATCTGAATAAATGTGTTGACATCAATCAGAATACACACGTTTAGGTATTTGCAGAATCTGATCAAAGTAATTGAACACATAAATGTTGATTACTAGTACTGTGCAGAAGTTTAAACCCTATTAATAGAGAAAATACTATATAGAGAAATTTATTGTTGCAAAGTTGTTGACATTTACAAGATTAAAGAAAGAAAAGTCAAGACATCATTAGGCATTAATGGAAGCAACTAAAATTCTGGCTAAAATTACATGCACAGAGTACATCTTTACAATTGGGCACACTAAAGTTTTAGGAAGTGCTTTCTTCCAATTTGTTTCTTGACATTCATAACTGTACTGCAAACTTTTTGCAGTTCATCATCTTAGCACTCAGACTAGTGTAACAGCATTGTGCAGTCCATCACATTGACTGAAGCTGTGTTTCAGTGCAAATTAGTCAAACCAAGCTCCAAATTTCTGAAAATTGTACATAAAAAATCTTAGGATTAAGAGACAGTTTAAAATTATAAATAAAATAAACTAATGTTTGCACAACTTAATGTGTGGTTTAATTGGAATTAATTATTTGATTACCCTTATTGAACAAGAGTAGGTATTTAACATTACATATAATAGAACTCACCAGCAAAGTTTCAAAAATTATTTAAAGCTATACTCTGCACACAATTTGCATATACTATTTATTAGTTATTTTTACAGAGTAATGTCCAGATGGAAAATGTGGAACACTAGCAACTTTTATTTTTTCACTTGTGAGTGCTCAGGTAGCATCACGGCAATGTTTATATGCTGCAGTTAGGTACCTAAAACCGAAAACTGTCACAACTGATCAAAAAAATATGTAATCATTTTAGCACCAAAATAGTTTGGTGCCTTTATGAAACGTATTTTTATTAGTAAATTACTGAACATGGGTGTAAATAAAATTGTTTTGCTCTTGTAAAGTAATGTGATATAAATAGGAATTAGAAGGGGCTTGGGTATCCCCCGGATGGACGGTCATTTAGAATTACTGTAAAACTTGCTAACATCAGTCTGGTAGTAGTCCTGCAGCTGTAGTTAATCATATACTTCCAATACCTCCACACAGCATACAGCACTAAATACTAAATCAAGGTCCCACTGTCAGAATAAGGAGCTGCTCAGCAAGAGATGCTTTCTCAATTCACAAGGAACGGTTCCCTTTAAAAAAGCATCATGACAGAAGATGTGAATCTAGGTGTTGTTAAAATATGACTTTATCCTTGCCTATGATACTATGAAATTGAATATTTAATACACTACAGTGTTTGTGTCAGCAGAGCTGAGGCTGTACAGACCCAAGACCTGCTCACTACTTAAATATGTCAGGGGTGGCAAGGAAGGCAAGACTGCCTTTGAGGTTTTCACAGGCATGCTACATTCCTGACTGCTGTCTGCTGTAATGCTGGGACACAAACTCAGAACAACTACCACTGTCATAAAAAGAGTACCAAATCCACTGATCTAAAGTAGATTTGAAAATTAAGTAATACCTTGTAGACATATATTCAAGTCAGCTCCAAAGTAGAGGCAGTAGTTAAAGGTCAGTAGCTCTGACTGGCACTGTCCTTCAGTGAGAGATGCTCTGGCTCATTTGAAGCTGGCTCAGAACCCTGCAGCCTTTCCCTTCTAACAGCTGGTGTCAGCCACTCCGGCTGTACACGTTCTATATATTCCTAAATACAAAGATTCTATTGGGGTGATCATTTGATTATTTATTTTTTAGCATTCAACAGGATAACTGGGGTGTACTGTGGTTATGTGCCTCACTGGTACAGTCTCAGCTGCAGCTTTACAAACTATTGTACCTGCAGCCCCACTCACAGCCTTATACAGAAAATAGGTGGCTTATGTGAGAATGGAAGTGAGAAACAGGGAGCTAACCTGGGGCCTGATTAATACGAATTCAGGCTTAGAAAATCACAGAATCACAGAATATTCAGAGTTGGAAGGGACCTCTAGAGACTATCCAGTCCAACCCCCTGCCAAGGAAGGGTCACCTGGAACAGGTGACGCAGGAACATGTCCAGGTCGGTTTGAAATGTCTCCAGAGAGGGAGATTCCACAACCTCCCCAGGCAGCTGTTCCAGTGCTCTGCCAGCCTCAGTGTAAAGTTCTTCCTTATGTTAGGGTGGAATTTCTTGTGTTTTAGTTTATGGCCATTGCTCCTCATCCTTTCACTGGGCATCACTGAAAAGAGTCTGGATACATACGCAAAAATCGACACATATAAAACTCCAAAACCAAAACCTGACATAGGGCGTCAAAACTGAAGAGTTTTTTTAATTTTCATCCTTTGTAGCCTGTCTAGGGTTAAACAAATTTAACAGGCTTTTATTGCAATACAAATCCATTTTAACACAAGTGATAAAGTTTAACTGTTCATTTTTCAAGTTTTGCTTACTGAGAAATCCCACCCTATCCTATACCTAGTGCTGAAAACCTCAGCAGTTCTGGGAATCTTCTCACATGTCGAGCCTTGTTTTATCCTCTCAGTAATCCCTGATCCACTGAAGTCAGTCTGTTGCTGAGGGAAAAGCCAAGACATATATCCAGTACAGATTCTCACAAGTGGCTATATGCTCATAAGTAAGAACTGGGAAATCACCCAAAGTTAAATTATAACTCAGTAAGGATCTTCAAAAAGTGTTTCTTACACTGCATAATGCTTTTATTTTTTTGCAGAAAGCTCTCAACCTACATCCCAGCCATCTGATTTACAATAGCTCTAAACACTTTTCCTTCATTCCTGCTTTTTTTATTCTATGTAGAAGATCAACGTAAGCTTTACACTCCACTTCAGCCCACAGACTGTAAAGTAAATTGATCTTAAGTGGCACATAGGTCTTGTCCTGGCCCTCTGGACATAAAGGAATTTCTCCATCACGAGCAGGGCTTACTTTCTCTGAATAGAAGTTCTGAACAAGAACTAGGGAGGCATTCTGGCAGTAAAAGAGAAAGAGACATTTATTTTCTTTTTAGAAAAGATATGACAACTGATGATAGAAATGGACATTCAGGTGACTTCACTGGAAGTATACATATGCTTTCTGGGCTCAGAGGAGGAGGTTCTTTACTTAGAACAAGATCCGTTCATTATATGATGAATAAAAGACTGCAGAAAGTACCAGGAAAACAATAAATTAGAGAAAAAAAGAGTCCATCACCATAGTAAGGTAACTATAATTATTAGGTAAGGAAGAGCTTATCTCAAAAAATGAGACTAAACCAAAACTCATTAAGCAAAAATGAAATTAGGGACTACAACCGCTCCTAGTGAAAATATCCAACACACAAAACCCAGGGTGAAGAGCTATTTTAGCTGATGGAGAGATGAGAAAGGAACAGTATAAAGTGTCTATTCTAGATACACCTGTTGTTTTTAAACTTTAGACTCAATATGAAGAGTGACTTTTGATGACTTAAAATTTAACATTCATTGCATCCTTCCTTTTCATACTGATTAAGGCCCAAATTGTCCCAATAGTACTAAGAGGCATCCCACGAGAGTCTAATTCAGCTGGTGTAAACAGCTGTGGGGAGGCGATGTCTTTGCAGGTATTTTATTCAGGTGAGCTCCTGGCTCAGAAGAGTTCTGGTGCAGTAAGTAGGAACTTTGCTGTTGTTTGGGTCTGGTTTTCTATTTGTGATGTCCAGAAGTAACCTGCTTGTTTCATTCTTCCAATTAAGGAGAAATTCAATTTTGCACTAAGCCAGAAGGTGGAGAAAACAGCAAAACAGAACATAATATTACTTGCTTTTAAGCTTGTCGTTAGAACTTAATTTATATCAGAATGTGTAACCATCACTTTCAATACGAGAAATTTGCAAAAAGCTATATATTTTTTTTTCATCCATATGAAAAAAGAGTGGGAAGAGGGAGATAGTGGATACATATTTTCGTGAGTTCCAACACCTGCCAACTGGCTGAGAAAAACTGAGGTAAAAGAGGGGCGAAGTTGGGAGGTTGAAGAAAGGATTGAGAGAACAGTGAGGATTACACCTAGTGTGATTTTGGGGTATTTTATAGACAGGAAATTAATATGCGAATCTTGTCAGACTGAATATTGGGTATTCAGTCTGACACATGGTGATATCCTCTTATTTATATAACAGTAATATTTTTAACACAACTGCTGTCAAAAAAGGAGGCTTAAATGCTGCTGAAAACCACCAGTGACTGCATAAGCAGAAGAGAAATGTAGCAAACACCTTCCTATGTGTGTGACTACCTCAGCTGCACAACGTTTCTTCATGTGATGCCCTAAGCAACACAGAAAAAGTTGACTACAGCAGCATTACTTGGTCTCTCTTATGTAAACGGCATAGAGCACCCAATGAAATGATCCCTGGCTGCCTGAAAACTTAGGAAAATGGTTTTCTTTTTAGTAAGTGAGGTAATGCAGAGCCCAGTATTTACATAGATTCAAATAGAAGAAACATATTTCAAAATCCACTGAACTCAGTGGTAACATTCCATTACAGGAAATCTCTACCTTCATGTTTCTGGAAGAGCAGAGATTTTGGCAGGGATATTTCTGCCCTTTTCTTTTGCTCTTAGTTTCTGCTATTGGGATCTGCCAGATGCAAAATATGTGGCTCAATATACTGCCGGTTTAACCCAGATTAATGATTACATTGTGGTTACTGCAAAGTGAGACCAGATAATAGAAATTCAGGAATTTATACAATCTCGGTGCAACAGATGATGACCATTAATGAAGAAAATCACTCCTGTGTCAGATTTTTACACCTGGAGGATCACTTCTATTTTTTTCAGATTTAGTGAATGACATCTTCACACATATTCACTAAAGTACAACAGCTGTGAAATCTGGCCATTGTATATGAGACTAAATATTACTCTTACAAGACAGAACTTTCATCTGTTTGCAGATAGACAGCAAAATATTAAAGAGATAGCATTTTTACAATACCTAAGATAACATGTACAGATGATTACCAGAAATAAAAGATCAATATATGGGAAAAATATATTTAGAAGAAATGAAGGATAATAATGAGTATTTGGAAGGAATGGAATGAGAAGCTATTTACTTTTTATGCTTGCATTAGCTCTTTCAAAATGAAGCAGGTAATCATGTATGAAATTGTATTTTTTACTGAATGTCTTCTTGGACTTTGGTGAGAACCCTTGAGACAAAAGGCTAGATTTTTTTCTGAGCTATTTATCATCTTAAGCTTTTTGAATGCTCCGTGTTGTACTGAAAAATACTTCTGGTTTATAAATTGATGAGAAATGCATCTTAAAGAGGATCTCATACATACCTAAAATAACCTTCTGCCAGAATTCCCCAGAAAAAAATTGGGTGATCTGAGAAAACGAGTGTTTCCTTCAATGTTATATTGCGTTACACAAATAGCATGTTCTGGTCATATGAAGCTTTTGTTAATCCGTAGCAAGATATCTTCAAATCCAAACAGAAATCTGCCTGCTGCAACAGATTGAGGATTATCTACTGAATTCCACTTTCATTTAATTCCCTTAGATTATTTTTCATGAGAGAAAAAGAGGTAGAAGGAGAAAGAATGAGAACAATTAAGAACAATTAATCAGATAGTGCTGGGAAGCCTTACTAAACTAATCAATGTATTATTCAAAATATTATCAAGTAATAATGCACTTTGGGGACCTACTGAACCATGCATATGTTTGCTAAAGCTGGAGAACTGTGTCACCAAACCAGAATGAATTGTACTCATAATGATCAGACAAAGAGATCAGTTATCCCTTGGCCATTTTGTGTACATCCTATGAGAGGGTGTACTCTGCTTTTCCTCTCCAAAAACTGATGAAGACACAGAAGACTTCACAGTGCAGATTAACACTAAAAAGGGTTCAATTAGATGTATAACAGATACTGATGCAGGCAAGGGAAAACAATTCATTGAGGAGTCTGCAATCATTTTTCCTCTTCTGCTATCCTCAATAATGCCTCTGGTTTCTACTTTTATAGGCCTAAGAGCCATTCTTCCAAAATTTAAGCATTCAAACGGAGTCTTTGCATAGAAAAATAAACACCTCACACCTCCCAAAATCAATAACATAATTCTATATTCAGACCAATAGCTCATGCTTATTTGTGGTGATGGCCAATATTTTCAAACCATCTGTGAAAGCATTGCCCAAAGAGATGCAACAGGAAAGGCAAACAGGCACACAAATGTCAGGGAATGAAGAACGCCACCAAATACCTTATATATAATTAAAATTACAGTCAGCTTGACCATCTCAGATGAATTACTGACAGCCCTTAGAGTTACCTAATTCAGTGAGTAAGGGCCTTAGCTATGAGCTCAAAAAGGCTCTACAGTTGCTGTGAAAGCCAGAACTGAAGGAGGTCTGGAAGCAAATTGTGAAGATTGGAATTACACAACATTTTTAACAGTGACAAGAAGCCTGCTATGCTTCAAAAGAACACCAGTGCAGGGATTAGGAAGATGATTTGTTAGGTTCAAATTAACAAAGATGACAAATGCAGGACAAGTGTTTGCATGAAGTGCAGAGAGCCTGGCTGTATGTTTTGGAAGGTAAAGGCCAGAGAGATGCTACACCCGAATAAGAACACTAGTGGAAAAGCTCATAGTGGCTTGAGAAACAAGATGAGGTGTGTGACCCCTGTAATGATATTTACACTATCAAGATCTGTCTTAGTAGCTGAACTAATACTGAAAAGACACCTTTTGGCTTCTGTTATATAACTTAAATGATGCATTCTGCTCCTGCAGCCCATGAGGGCTGTCACCCCAAATATGTTTGAGTATTGCAATTTTGTTTTGTAATGTAGTAAAGAAATTATTATCTGGGAAGGTAAGAATTTGGAAGAAGGGGAGGTTACCAGTGGTAAAATACTTGGAGGTCCTTGGAATACAACTACAAATATTGCTGGTCTTTTATTGAACCCAAATATTTAACTAAAAACCCCAGACCATACTGTACTGAATAAAAATATCAGATATTTGTAACCTCTTTGGGGTAACAAAAATCAACAATACATTAACAATGACCTTTTCCATTTTATTTTGTGTTTTCTCCAGGAAATGCTAAAACAGCTCACTAAGCTGCTTTAAAGACTTAAAACATGCACTTAAAATTACTTAAAACATTAATAAAGCTCTAATATAATGTGGCACGTGAGATTAAACTAACGACAAATCTTTAGGGCCAAATCCTTAACTTCCACGTCTACCATAACTAACAAGGCTTTGAACATCGTGTTTAAGACTGTGGTGAACAACATGAAAATATTCCTGTCTGCCACTGGTTCTTGTGATACAGATCCACGACTGCCTCCTTGATGTCAAAATGTAAATCTCAGGTACCTCTGTTTCACTCAGATAGAGACAATACGCCATAATACGCCACCACTGTCTCCAGAGAGTTAATTTCTCAGAAACTGAATTAAGCAATTCCAAATTACTTGCTATTAATATCCAACCATTTTTAACCACTTTTATACCTACTGAATACATTTTAACTTCTTAATAGCAAATCACTTTTAATCTGGTATACATCTGAATAAGGATTATTTCTATAATGAGTTCCAGAATTTACTACGCAGTCATCCAGGGATTATATGTGTGAAAACAACTCATATATAGATTTGGTTTTAAAAGGGAATAAGAATAACTTTACAGATTTCAAAAATTGAATTTTATTTTAAGCTTTAAAATAAAATTGTCCCTTGGCTAGAAACCAATAATTGCAGCTCACATGGTAACTTTGAAAAGTTCTGAGTATGAGAAGGCTTATGGAGAGTACTGGGAGAGAAAACTGTTTGCAGCTTAAATTATACAGTTTGTTAAGGAAGGGAAAAAAAAAAAGAAGAAAGATAGAAGATACTATATCCGTAAAAGCAATTTTTCTGTTTCCATCCCCAAACCACTATCTCTGTTAATCTCTCTATTGTAGATAGGCACAGGTGTGATTGAATTCAATGCAATATATATTCAGACCAAAAAATTAGAAACATTTGTTATCTCTAATCATTACCTGCATATGCCATGTTCTGAGCTCGTCAAAAAAGCAGTAATGAAAGGATATAATGAAGGAATCCAGAAGTTTAATAGTAAAATTATGTCCAGTCATAAACAGTACTTATTTTAAATAGGACCTTCCATTTCAGTTTATAAGCAAGACTTCCAAACAGCAAGTAAACAATGTATTTCGTCAACAAAGGTGTCACGTCTGCAGTGACACCTGGGAAAATAGGCTGAGGCAGCTAAGTTGGGGTTCAGTTCGGCAAGGCTTTACCATTCAAGCCTTTAGCCAGGAAAACACTTTCATTTGTGTTTAAATGTTTACCAACATGGTTTTCTGCACCAGGATGAGAATACGGAGCAGCTGTCAGTATGGAAAGGATAATTCTCGAAAATCTGACAGATATAAGCTAAAAATGCAACATTTGCCAGCAAGTCTATTCCAGTTATGTCCTCTCTTCTAAATTATTTCTTTGGTAATCTGTCTTGGAAAACTGTAGAGCTTAGAATAGCACCTGTTCTTTATTTAACAAATTATCTTGAGGTGTTTGCCAAACTCCCCGGGATCTCAGGAGGACAGATTGCATGTAGAAATTTTGCTTTAGTGGCTTCCAATGGAATTTCTTATTGTCAATACTATGCCTGTTATTCTGTATAAGTCTGCCGCTCATAGAAAGCTGCTGGATCTGTAGCAAAGGAAACTGAAGATGGATTTATTCATGTGGGAGATATGCTATGATTAGTAAAACTTCTTTACCCTTCCTTAGCTTCTGCTCAAGGCCCCTTAATTTTAGGGGTTTGCACTCTTTCCAAGTTTTCAGGTCTCCATCCTCACCTGATGGTCCCATCAGCATCTGCTCAAGTCATGGAAAGAGTCTTCTTGTTTTTTAAAAGTTCCTGATTATGCAGTTTGGATAAGATCTACAAAGGACCAATAAAATCTCTGAAGCATTGTGGTGCATTCTCTGTACCCATAAAAAATGAGGTCTGAAACCATCTGCACTTTGCCAACGAGCTTATTCTTAGTTGCCACGATGCTCTGCGTGGCTGTCCTAAATTCCTTCATGCATCTTGCTTCAGTGCTTACACAGAGTACTATGTCCATAAATGACACCACTTATAGCTGATGCTTACATCTCTTTCGTGGAGACCCCACAGGTGGGTAATGCCAGATGGGAACCGCTGCCTATCCCTGCTTGAACTTGTATCCATTCACCCTTAAAGCTTATTGCTGTCCTGCCACGGGGAGTCCTCCATAGAGCTTTTGAGGAGGAGCCAAGGAAACCTGCTGGGGAACTGGACACTGTGACCTGACTATACGGACATTTTGGTTTTCATCTGAAACAGTCTCTGGAGCACATTTAGTCGGTCCTTTGGCTTAGCCACAGTACAGAGTTGCAGTGAGGAGGTCGAGAAAAAAAAATAATTTATATAAGAATATAATATATTCTTATATAATCTTTCAAACTGAAGGAAGCAATTTCACCTGTATATGTTTCTGGACTTTGTATCATTCTGTGTAGTATCTTCTGCCCTCTGTATTATTCCATTGCTAAATATATTATGAAAATCTAGTTACATCTTGTAGACCTTAATGTGGTTTCTTCTCTCCAGGAATTTCAGAAATAAATCAGCAATAGTGCTGTATAAACTTGGTTCCCAAAGCAGTGTTTCAAAATACTGCTTTTGGAATATGTCTGTGGTTACATCTGCTGCTATTTCTGACCCTTGTAGCCAGTTGCACACATTAATCAAACCCACTCTCAGCTTCTGCTTGTACTTGGTTGTTGTTCTGATTCTTGCCCTTTCTTCCAGTTACGAGGAGCTTTCTCTAGCCCAGAATGACATCTACTTATAAAACAAGTTTCTAGTAGCTTTCTGTGTAAAGTGTATTTACTTTTACAAAGACAAACTTCTCTGACCATAATCAGAACAATGACAATTTATAAAATAAAATTCTCTCATGGTGACGAGAGTCATAAAAGCTATGCCAAAATATTTCTGGGAGAAGAAGAAAAGCCTGGCAGATATATGTTTGTATGTGTCTGGAATAGAAATTGCTCCTATTTTCACAGTGTTTTGACTAGTCTTAATAGTCCCACTCAAATGTGAGAGATGGGAAGATAGGCTTTGCAGTGATCATTATGCCTGGCCCACTCAAATACCAAAAACTTCAGAGCTAGGTAGGATTTGCATGCTTGTGCTTTACGTTTTACTTACTGGAGACTGATAGAAAGGCAAAAAAAAGATAAATAAGACACTGAGTGAACCCATGCACGGTTTCTTCTCATTAAAATAAAGTTCAGAGCCACCATATTATTTATTAGTTAGCACCTTTAAAACAATTGACCCTTTTTCAGAAGAAGATTTTCAAATTCTTGCATAAAAAGTTCAACATAGTTAATAGTGAGATTTTCTTTCTATGGAATAGATATCTTATGTATCTTTATTTGTAAAATTTTCTGTACCTCAGCATTTCTTCTTGAAATTGAGTTGGAAAACATTTGTCATAGTGGGGCATAAATAGGAAAGGAAGATGTAGCAGCTTTGCATCCCTATTTCTTGTGAAAGGAGAGTGGTAGTGTGAGTGGCAGTGGGAAGCCCTGCCATGCAGCACAGCCACTGCTCATGACAGGCCCTCCTTGCACTGAGCCTGCAAGACCCCAGGACAGAGGCTTGGCTGGGCCTGAACATCTCTTGACCTGTGCACAGCTTTGGTCTACTTACTTTAGCTGCCGCAGCAATTTAGCTAATTGACCAGGCATCCCTAGCTGATTTGTTTGACTTCTTGCCTGGTACAACCAGGGTTTTATAAAAACAATAGTAACAATCAGTGGCTCTGTGGAGAACGAGTTATTGGCATGGCTATTTAGTGTGGAGAAATACAAACCTGGTACAACAGCAGAGGCCTTGAGGAGTGGACAGGGAATGAAGCACAGAGGGGGAGAGGCACAGAATTATAGAATCATTAATGCTGGATCATTGAGTCCCACCACTAACCCAACACTGCCGTGTTCACCACTACACCGTGTCCCCAGGTATCACATCCACACACCTTGAGCACTTCCAGGGATGGTGACTCCAGCACTCCCCTAGGCAGTCTGTTCCAATGCCTGACAACTCCTTCAGTGAAGAAATATTTTCCTAATATCCAAGCTAAACCTCCTCTGGGCCAACCTGAGGCCATTTCCTCTCATGCTATCACTTGTTACCTGCACAAGAGGCTGATCCCCACCTGGCTACAACTTCCTTTCAGGTAGTTGTAGAGAGCAGTAAGGACCGCCCGAGCCTCCTTTTCTCGAGGTTAACCAGGCATGGGGTGACAATACCACTGGATAACTCTGCCTGGGTGCATTTTACAGGAGAGGTGCCAGCAGTTCTTACCAGAAGCTAGGATGTTTATGTCCCACAGAACTAAGGAGACCCTGACATGAAGCCATTCCGATTGTAACAACCACCAAGGAAACTCCACCGGAATTCTACAACAAACTCACCATTTTATTAAAATAAATTAAATTCATAAGGGAATTACAGGCACACTTGTTGACAATTTTCCTACTCAGCTGACATAGAGACATTAGTTTGCCACTTACATTCTTAATGTATCACACGTCTACCCTGTTATCAGAACTAAATTCCACATCCACCTCTGCACAGTCTGTTTTATGAGTATGAGTGCAAACAGCGTCTTGCATGATATAAGTTGGTTTATGTGGGAACACATGGGTTACTATTGGTTACCATGCATTAAAAACGAAGTTAAATCAGAAGGGTTGTTTTGAAAAGAAACAACAAAAAACCAGTTTCATTTTCACCATTTGCTTACAATCATTTTGTGAATGAGTTAGCTGCATGATGATGCATGTTCATTCAGCTCTTTCATCAAGGCACATTTCTATCTAACAAACACTCCAGTAATGACACTTCCCTGATCTAAGAGAAGTAAGATTTATTAATCTATTCCGAATAAAACCATAGTGGTTTCACATTTAGTTTTGACTGGCTTTCTAAATATTCAGGGCTTATCTGACCTATTTGCTTTACCAAAAATATGGGCTTTAACATTGCTGATAAGTGCAATGCAATCTCATTTCCTAAGGCATGGTTAGTGGTTGTTTCTTCCTAATGAGATGGTTTATCATCATACCTAGTCTTTATCAAACACAAATAATAAGGGACATTTATGTGCTTATTTGTGTTGTAAAAATAGTTTACACTTAACATGCAGAGATGGTATCACTTGGCTTACCTTAGCAAGGAGAAGGACACTAGTCCTTTAAATGGGGTAAGCATTCAGTGTTCCTGTCTCCCAGCCCAGCACTGGGAACACCTCATTATAGTGCTCTGCTGTGTACCAAGACAGAGAAGACAGGAAAAAAGACATTCCATGACAGATTTAATTCTAATGAACATTTATATTCCATTTAACTTGAATTTATAGCTCACATTAGTACAAGCACACAAAAAAAAGTATTTTAAATCTAAAAAAAAAATACTTAGGAGTGTTAATAAGCAGAACTGCTGACATTTCTAGCACCTCACATGTTTGTTTTTAAACACTGAGAGATAGTGATGAGAAGATGACTACATCATGAATGATTGATTCCAGAAGTGACTTCCTTCTGTGTGAAATTACTATGCAAACAAAATACAGAAAAACATTGTGCAAGAATTCTGAAAAGCCACAAATATGAGTGCCTCATAGTTTAGTACAGAACAAGAACCTATTTTTTTATTTCTCAAGTCTAATTGAGCAAAAGGATTGGGTTTTTTGAGCTAATGTTGTTTAGATGGCTGGAGGGCATCGATGTTTTCCTAATCTTACTCACTGAGAACAGAGTTGAGCCTTTTGCTCCTCTTTTTAATTTATAGTGATATTTTAAGGAAATCTTCTCTAAAAGCAATGTACATCATTGTGGAAGAGAAATCACATATAATACTAACAGATGACAATTACATACAGTAAAACACAGCCAGGAAAAATGAAGTGGGCTCACACTAAAACAGACCCAGTCAAATCACATTCCAGTAATGGCCATTAACTCCTTCTCTTGAGATTTCCCAGCTATAGTGGAAATCTGCAGGAGCTGAGTAATAGCAACAGGCAAAAATCATGCTCCAAGTGCCTTAGATTTCACATGCAGAGATGCATAAAACAGTTTCAAAAGAAATTAAATTTATAAAAAAAAAAAAAGGACGAAAGAAGAGGAAGGTAAACAAAAAAACTTTCTGAGGTTCATGTAATTCCAAGGTTACACCTTTTACAGTTAGATAGAGCCAGATAATTTCAAATAAAATAGAAGATAACTCAAGATAACCGTGTGATGCAGAAGAATATCTGAACCTATTTGTCCCTTTTTTGTTTGTTTCTAATGCTTTTATTTGCCACTAACATGAGTAGCCAGAACCATAGAGAAAACAGATATGGGAGTAGGTTATATAACCTCCAGTAAATAAAATGTAAGGAAATATATTCATACAAAATTCAAGCTCAAAAAAATGGAAATAATCATCTTAAGTTAAGGAGGCTTATCTGAATCATCTGATCACATCTTAGACTCCTCCAGAAATCTAAATGCTGCACTTCAAGCTCAGGCTGTTCAAAATGAATGATGTATGTTTGTTTCTATAATTATCTCTCTTATTCCTTGCTGGCTAAACAAGTTTGTTTCAACCCTCCACACTTTGTTATCCTCCCTAGGGGTAGCATACAATTCCTATGCATACCCAGAGGTTTATACTATGGTGGAATTCAGCTTTGATTATTTACATCAGTCTGTTCTGATAGATCAGAAGATGGAAATCCTTTATCAACTTATTTAACAATGGGCCTCAACTTTCTGCTGAAGAAACAGATCCTAGACTGGGTGCTACATTGCAGCTTTTGGTTCTTTGTCAGGACTGCTAACACTGGTCGCCCTTTCCAGGAATTTTTGTGACAACTGGCCGTTACCCATTTTGTTGCTACTAGAAATATTTTAAAAGGAATAATAATCCTCATGGTCACTCATAACTTGAATCCAATCAGTTGTGCAGTGCAAATATTGCACTACAATTTTTCAGTATAGTGAACTAGAAAAGAGAGTAAATACTGCAAACCAGAATTTTTATTGTTAGAACTCTCAATAAATACACTCCAAAGGGCTTTTTTAAGAAGTGTTTTTGCGAACATACAGGAAGGAAACAAAACTTAAACCAACTTAAATTTTTAATTTTCAATATTTCTGTATAAACACTTGCTGTAGCTACATTCAGCTGAATCTGAAAATATAGCAGATAGATGCTTTAACAATAACTATGAAGAGCTAAAATTTATTATGTGTTATGTGCAGTAGTTGATGTGAGTGCACATACTGGGAAAGATGTAAAATGGCTGTAGGATAAACCAGTCTGCTATGATTGACAGTTTTATAGAGACTAATACAAAACCACAATTGTTATGTAGTATTTTAGAAGTCTGTGAAAAAGTTTAAGAATTGGACTGTTTTACTCAAAATGTCTGAAAAGTACCAGTGAGATACTGTGAGTTGCCGAATGACTAGAAGAAAGCTTGTAAAATCCACAGTGTGATACATAGGTCTGTGTTGCCAAGTGTCATCTCTTCAGCGGAAGAGAGATGAAATGTTCACAGGGATCCAGGCAGCCTTTAAATCTCAGGGTAGGCATAGTTTTCAGAAATGACTGATTGCTGGCAATCTAGGGCCTTCATGCTCAGTAAAGATGACTGAGAAGTCATCTGCTGGGAGTACTCATCTGTGCTCCTCAAGTGATTTCTGGGTCTCGAATACCCATTTTGAGACTTGTGTGCTCAGTCCCTATGTAATCCTAATGTTTGAGTTTATGAGAACTGGAGTATTATTTTAATAATTATTGTCTTGTACACTTCAGTACCTCTGTGACTTAGAGATGAAAGAAAATCTCAGCTTTGCTTTGTTTTTAAGCAGTAATCATTTCATGACGAGGTTTTAAATACTTTACACGATTTGAATATTTCATGGAATGATAGCTGTAGCAGAAGCAGTTGCCTAGGAAATAAACTACCTTCTACAGGTGACCTACCTAAAATCCACCCTACCCAAACCACTGAGTAGAGGTCAAAACTATTTAGTTTCTTCCTATGAACTTCCTCATCCTCCCTCACTCCATGAATACATCAAAGGGCTAAAATGCAGCTTATACAGCTTTTGGCCAGGTGTGAAACAAGTTTTACTGGAAACTCTGGGAATCTAGGATTTCAGGCTCTTCAGCATAGCTCCATCCAGAATTGTAGTTGCACCAACACCACAACTCTAGGTGAAGGGAGTAGGACTACATGATTTCTATGATTTCTTAGTTCAAATTTCTCAGCATCATTTTGTGTTAAATGACTGCATCTCTTCTTTTCCTCCCCAAGCAAAGCATTATTCCAAGTTTACATCTTTAAAATAAATGATCTGGGAAAAGATTAATCTCCACATTCCATGATTTGCAGTGCTGAGGAAATTGAAGGTTGGATATTGTGATGAACATTTAGTAGTAAAAGAGAACACAGGACTGATTTTTATGGTAAGGATAGTAGCACAGTCCTGGGCATAGCCCTGGGATTTAAACAATACAAATGGCCAGCCTAGAAGCATGAACAGGGTGAGAGAATCCAGGACACAGCTTTGTGAAAACATTCTGTTTCAATTGAGATGGCTTTACTTAAAATGTGATTGGCAGTCCCCCAGAGAGAACAAAGATACTGTTAGACTGCCAGAGATACTGTATTCTCCTGCAAAGATGCAATCCTCTTACTCATGTGTCACATCTGCATACAGCATCCCTGCATCCACAGTGGGAACCTGGAATGTCTTGCCCTCACAGTGACCATATTATCACCATGACTAATGTATGACCTATAGATTAAGAAAATTCTTTATGCACATCAGAGAATGACTTTAATTTGACTCTTCCTTAAATAAACAGTGCTGTTATGTAAACTAGCAAGCCTTGTTTCAGTCCTTCCCTGAGAGGTAGAAGAGTTTGGTGCCTTCAATGGACGACTCATTCTATATGCAAGTAGTTTATTAAATCTTTGCTGAAGGCTTTATAACTTCTATAGCCTACTTTGTATAAAAGATGAAATTGGCCAGAGTGTTCTGACAAATTTAAGTTTTTAATTGGATTTAAACTAATTAATTGTTAGCTATTCAGTACTGCTACAGGTCTTTTCCTTTATGCACTTTGTGGCTACTCTCATTCTGCCTGTAAATGGCAATGCAACAGCAGGCAGATATAACTTATATATAAATTATCAGCAGTGATAATTGACTCTTGGGTGAAGGTCCACAAAAAATTCTCGGTAATAGTTAAAATTAATTTTCCCTCCTGTTTAACACCTGACATGGCAAAAACCTCAGTGGAAGAATGAGGTTTTTATGTAAATGTAGAGTGAGATACCAGTTTACAGATCTTTGCACATGTTTAAAAAAAATTCTGATCTAAGTTAATAAATGCTTATTAGCATGTAGTGATTGCTGCCCTTTCTCTGCTTTGTGAAGATGCATTTCAGGTAATTTGAGACATACAAAGAGCCCCCTGAATGTTAAACACTCGTGGTTAAATATATAAGTAATTACCATCACAACTACCTCATACAGGCTTAGCTGGCCAACTGAGCAGGGATTGGACCAGATGACCTTCAAAAGTGCCTTCTAACTTCAAGTACTCTTCGTCTTGAAGTTTCAAGTTTCGATTCTGACTCTCTTAAGCCTCTTTTTCAACTAGGGAAAGTGGATTTACGTAGAGCAGTTTTGCACAATCTTGCAATGGCATTAATATCAGAGTGGGAATATCTCAATTGCTGGGATTTCGTATCAGTGTCTGAAACATTAACCTTCAAAAAATTAAAATGTAATCTGCAAGGAGGTAAATAGATGTTTCTTTTCATATCTATATTACTAGATTTGAAAACTTCTTGCATAAAAATAAAAGCAGATTTCAATATGCATTTGGGTATAATCTAGGATTTAACAAATTTGTTCTGGACATTAAAAGCTCTTGAAAAATTTAGAGGATATAATCAGAAGGACTGATCTGAAAGTCTTAAGGAGATGAAAAGGGCTTTGTTGTTATAACTTTCATTAGTATTAATAGCATTGCATAGCTAAAGTCCTGGTCATGTGGATAGAGATGCACCTCAGATTGCTCTGGCTGGTGTGCAGGTTTACACAGAGACACATTTAGACAATAGCATACCCATACTAACTTATGGAATTCTGATAAAAGCTGGAATTCAGTGGCATTTTCCCTTAACTACATTGGCTGTGTTCTCTCTCCTCTGTCTCCCACTAATCTCTTGAAGTATTTGCTGGTTTTTGAGATGTGGAGTGCCAAAATGGCTTGAAATGAGAGATGAGGAAACAAGTAAGTAGGTATTTCTTTCATGTAAATAATTTCTAAGAAGAAATGGAAGTTTTAGTGACTTTCGGCTGCTGTTCAATAAGGTTGTTCTAGATTTGAGAAAACCACTAGACAAACCTACTTCTAATCTTGCACTGTCTAGGACACGAAATTCTACTAACTAGCTGTTTTGAAGCTTTCTCATCACATTGATATTCAGTAACACGTTGCCTTTATGAAAGAATGAATTTGATTTACTTTTTCTTTTCCATTCAGAAAATTACAGTCTTTTCAGAGAATGAATGTTTAATTGGTTATAAAACAGGAATATGCCTTTTTATACATAAAGTTGTATTTCTTCATTCTCTTTGCGTGGTTTGAAAACATATAATCTAGTGCCTTCTCTTTGCAAAGACTCTCTTTAGAAAGGTTTTTTTCCTTCAAGAGAAAGAACTTGGCTTGAGTTTTGTTCCTTTGAATTACAATTAGAACTTTGAACTCCACACAGCTGAATAAACAAATTTCCCCAATTTAATTATACTGGCCTGTCTGTCAGTACAAGCAGAATACTATGTAGCACATGTCCAATTAAAACCCTGCTTTTCACTGCCAGTAAAAAGTTCAGGCTTTTGCAGCCGGAAGGAAGAAGTTGGGTTGCGAGTTCTTGACCTGGGAAGAAGCTCCCAGGTTCATACCACTGGTGCTGGGTGGCTTAGGGTGCCTGGAGACTGCTTTCAGTGGTATTCAGTACATGCAATGAAGACAGATTAATCAATCCAAGCTCAACTCAGTGCAGTGCAAGTCTGGCTGGCGCTTCATGCTGCACATTCCCTGTGCACAGTCTCAGGCTGCTTCAAATGTCACTGGACCTTCAGCACCTCCCAGGGAGCAGAGTCTTAACGTGGAGAGGCACAGATGTGCTGTGGTTCTGTCCTGTTAAGTTGCGCCCATAGGGAAGAAAGGACCCAAAACCTCTTTCATAATTCAGTTGTATTTGTGCAGTTGGTTTACAGCTCCCAAAGCCCAACACGGGAGAGCCTTCAGGCCATCCATTCTGAGTAGGTCCAAGCTGAATGCAGCAGGGTAACACTGTAGGAAACAGTGGGCACAACCTCAGCTGAGGTTGCAGGTAACGGAGTGGTGCTCTCAGACTCTGGGACCACTCCTCCCTACACTACTGTACCCATGACCACAGTCAGCTGTGCCTCTTTCAAGCTCGTGTGCCAAGTGTAAGACGCAGGCCCCATGAGAATCTACTTCTCTGAGCTCTTTCCCAGTCCTGTACAGATTCTGGCTGAGTGGGAAAATAAATTTTCTGCTTTTGACCCATTTGTATCCAAGTTCCACCCACCGGTTTAAGAAATTTGTAGTATCATTAAGATTTTTCATATCCAGCAGTGTTCAAACTTTGTCACAGAAGCAGGTCAGGAAAGACGGACACTGGTATATTATACAAAAAACAGTTGCCTAGCACTGTTCAGCTGATTACCACTGACATTCTGAAATTAAAATATTCTGTCATATGCTAAAGTAGTTTCTATATTCTCCTCTAGAACTGAAGGCACAGATTTTGAGAAAACAAAACATCCATTAAGACTAGTCTACACATTTCTGACTCCTAACTTGCCTTTTTTTTTTTTTTACCTTGCTAAGCAGGTTGAATTAGATCTGCTATCATCCTGCTCAGTAGCAGAAGAAAGGAGCAGACAGACTTTTTATATTCTATGAGTTCTGGTTAGCAAAAATGAAAATGAAAACCCTTGGCAAAAATTTGTGCTGAACTTTCCAAAATCACAATAGGCTCAAGTTCATCAGAGTGGAGAAAAGCTGTGTGACAGTTAGTTTGAATGAATCTAATTATCAGTCGTGTCAGTTATGTGGTGCATCAAATCATTCTCTCCAAGAGAAGTAATGCAACAACCCTGTGTACGTAATAAGGGATATTTTGGGGGAGAGTTGCATAAGCTGAGTGACAATTAGATTTGTTTCATAACAGGTCACACCTGAGGCAGGGAGAGAAAAAATAGGCACAGCGAAGGTGATGAGCACTGATGTTCCTTCGAGTAGACAGAATATGGTATCAACTGTACTAGAAGGAAATGCTGCTAAAGTGAACTGTAACCTCAACTGTTACATGGCACCTTTACTGGGAGTCTCCTTTTATAAAGCAGGCAATTTTTCAATGTTTTGTACAGTATTATTAAAGCCTGAAGTGGGTGTGTTTTGTTTCCCAAAAAAGTTACCTGCCAATTTGTATTTTTCAAGGCTATTTCTTCATTTTTATTTCTTTATCAGTTCCACCCAAAAAGGAGATGATGATTATGAAGATTACACTTCAAATAAGACTTGGGTTTTGACTCCCAAAGTCCATGAGAGTGATGTGACTCTTATTTTAAATGGTTTGTTGGAAGGATATGACAACAAGTTGAGACCTGACATAGGAGGTATGTTTGTTTTCTTTCTAGACCACTTTGGATTAAGCAGTGAGGAGAAATAATTTTCATGTCATATGATTGCACATGGGAAGCAAAATCCATTCAAAGTAGTTATGAGAATGAAATACAATGCAGTAAAACATCAGAGGCATGAAAAGTAGTCATGAATTTGGAAGCTGACAAAAATTAAGATTGCTGAATCTATCCTAAAACATCTGATAAGACTGTTGTTAATTGGTGAATCAGGTTGCCTGTAACAATCTACCTGCATAGGAAGTTCTAAATTTAACTTCTGGGGACTGAAAAAGCAAGTTTTTATCTCCTTTTTATACCTAAGTGAGGGTGTTAGAGAATCACAAATAATATATTGAAAAGGAAGGTCAAAAAGAGGATAGCACAGCCTGATCCTGGTATGATGTGATAGATACAGAGCCTCCAATGGCAGCAGGTCTGCACTGACTGATGCAGCGTGGGCCCTCACTTGCACAGCAGGGCAAGAGGTGATGGAAATGAATGGGGCACAGAGAAAGAGGTTCACAAAAAATAAGTACAGTCAACCAAGGCCAATCTCCCCAGATGTTTCCCACAGCCAGTATAAGTATATCGACCCAAACCTTGACTTGTAATGGAAGTCTTATCTGACTGAATCACATTTTACAGGAATCTCCGCCTCCACTGATTACTGAGGGAGCTCAAAGAGAAAAATCTGCCTGAATTGCTCCAAGTCTGTTTGAGAAGCCCCATGTGTGCATAGCACAGGCAGACAATACCTCTGGAGAAGAGGATGCAGCAGTAATAAGATTATAGAAAAAACGCAGGCAGATTTCATGGCTGAGGAAGGCACAGGAAAGCAGAGAGCAGCAAGGTTAATGAAGGAACCTGTTTGAAACAAGTTTATAGAGGTTTATAAACCAAGGAATTTTTCACAGTGGGGGATAACATGAGTCTTTAACCTTCAATGTACATATACAGTGTAAATTAGCAGAGTAATTTACCTTATTCTCCCAATCCAAGACTTCAGAAACAGAGAGGAAGTAGACATTCTTAAAAACAATTAGGAAAAAACATCATGTTTTAGGCAAGGTTATAATAATAATAAAGCTACAATAGATAATTTCAAAATAAATTAATTCTAACAACTGTTCTTCATTTCTGTTTGAGAGCCTTGAGTATGAACTTTGCTTTGGGCTCCTGAAATTGCTACTTGCCTGCAGCCACCGCTGCAGGCAACAGCAGTCATGTTGCATTTGGCATTATAGTGTAAAACAAGTGGTCCAAAACATCATAAGAAAAATAAGTTTGCTCTCATTGATAGCGTTTTGTCAGATGTGTTGCTGTGACCTGACAGAAAATATACATCCTCTCAGTCAGATACGAGTCGCTCTAAGCTAACAACATTGGTTTCAGTATTTGTTCTCATAGCATAAGAGAATTAGTTCTGATAGAATAAGTGATACAAGAATTTGTCTCAAAGTGTCTCCAGCTAATTTCAAACTGAAGACGTTGCAAATTTATATTTATTGTATATGCACATTTAAATGTGAGGCAACAACAGCCATCCAGTACAGGTACTATAGTAATATGATTGTGCTTGACTTCCATGTAGTTGACTTTGACTTTCATTAATTTTACTGATTCTTATATTTCTCTTCCAGTTAAACCAACAATAATTCACACTGACATGTACGTAAATAGCATTGGGCCTGTGAATGCCATCAACATGGTACGTAAATGATTGTCAGTTTTACTTGTTACCAAGTCTCCATCATTTTGTCGTTACAAAGCTTCCATTAGTTCTAATGTTGTGCTGTATCTGTATTATTTTTAAAACCTCATTGTAACTATGAATGTGAGGACTATTATGAGGCATAAATCTATACGAGATGGGAAAACTGAGCTCTATGCTGAAAAAATGTAATAATAATAGTTTTCAACATATCCACACAGTTTCACGTGCTCTGCTTTCACATGCTTTGGGACAGTTTAACTCCTGTAAAACTAAGCTTCCAGATGGTTACAAAATAAGGAAAGCCATTCACCAGCGATATGACCATTCTTGCCACCACCAAGAGACAAAAGCAGAAAGCCTAGATCCTCTGCAGAGACTTCACCACTGCTGATATTAGCCATGGCACACAGGCAGTTAAGTCAGCTCAAACTTTTCCTGTCCTAGGTCCAAGGAAATAAGTAACTGTTCTCTGACCTGAGCAGGTCTGGGCTGAGATGTGGGGACACAGAGTTAGAAAGGCGCATATAACAGTCAGTTTTAGTTTTACCTCTCAGTGGGAAAAGTATCAGGATAAATTGGTTTTAAACAATAATCTTCTGTAAACCATGCCTCAAAAATTTCACCAAAAAATTGGTTTTTATAAGTTCTAGGATCATCTTCTGTAGTTCAGGTTTTTTGTGTGAAATTAAGGAAAGCATATCAGGAGCTAGGTAAAATGCTGAGTGCTGTGTTTTCATCAGTATTTCTGGTTAACACAACAGGAATATACAATTGATATATTTTTCGCCCAAACGTGGTATGACAGACGTCTGAAGTTCAACAGCACTATAAAAGTGCTCAGATTAAACAGCAACATGGTTGGGAAGATCTGGATACCAGATACATTTTTCCGAAATTCGAAGAAAGCTGATGCTCATTGGATAACAACTCCTAATAGGATGCTCAGGATCTGGAATGATGGCAGAGTCTTGTACACATTGAGGTATTTACACATAACTTTAATTTCAGTTACTCTAAGGAGAGCCAGAGAAAGACCCACCGCCTTCAGGTCATTTGACACTAACCTGAAGGAAAAAACATTGGGGTTTCCTGTTTATTTATGCATAAAACCTTGAAAAAGGAAAGTATTTAGAAGATAGTAATTGCATGAAATTTATTTTATATTGACACAATTAAGAATTTTATTTCTTGCTATAGATTGTACTGTCTTGGTCCACAATAGTCACCTTCCTATATTAAAATGACTACAGATATTTTTATAGTAATTAATCTTCATTTTCAGGTATGTTTTATTATTTGCCACTGATTTGGTCCGTAATATCTTTTACCTTTTTATTTTTTTGCACTAAACTGATAAATTTGAATTTTCCTTGAATTAAGTAGATGGTATAAAAGGAGGTATTATATACATCAAAGGTGTCTTATTCTGAATTGATTACAGTTTAGCTAGATGAAGCTCCACACTGCAAAAGCATTTTGTTCCTCAAATATCCTGTGAGAGTAAGGTTTATCATTTCAGCATTGAACATTTAAGGTTTAATCCCAACCTATGGCTATGCCCCATTCCACTAAAATTTTCATGAATCTGAAATTGATATGCTCATGTCCAGATTTCCCAGTCACGTGTAGCTTCCCTTTGGAGACAGATTCCCTTTTCAGTAATTAAGTTATGTGCATGCCTACATTTAAGTGTAGCATATGCCATATGTAACAACTCAAATACGTATTGCAAATCACCATAAGATATTTCCTAAATGGGAAAATCCTAAGTGTTTAAGGTTTGGGGCTTTTTTTACATGTGATATGATACTTGGGTTTGTGTAAAATATAGATAAATACAGCATTTTGTCAAGATAATTTATAATTTAAAATGAGAGAATAGAATGAAAGATGATAGACATAAGATCATCTGAGTTTTAGACTGAAAGTTTTGAAGAAAATTATACTCATAATTTTAGTGAATAGAGGTGAGGCTTTGGTTAAGACAATCTTTTAACGTTGGAGCTGTCTGAATTATGAAAAGGAGCTTTATTGCATAGTTATTTTACATTCATTACATATTGCAACACCAGAAGAGATAAGAGAACTTTTGAAATTGAAGTCCAATGCAAATCAAAGTCAGTCTGATAAAAATGATCCTAGATCCACTTTGGAAATGTTAAATTTGAACTTGGCTACACTGTTGTCTCTTTGGATTTCATTACCTTTCTCTTCAGATTCCTCAGGTTCTCTCATTAGAGGGAAATGTACCTGATAGAAACAGTTTTCTGTTGTGAGCGTATACTCATTTGTACTAGGGAGCCACAGTAAGCACCAGTAAGGATCTGACCTGGATTAAACCACAAGTGAAATGTGATTTTATCACATCTGGGATCCTGTTCTGAAGAGAAGAGAGCTCCGAAAGGACTGATTGAGTTTTCTCAATCACCTCCCCCCAGGCTCGAGAACCATCCTGACCAGCAGGAAATCAAGTATTTGTGATACTCAAGATGATGAAAATGAAAAGAGGAAGGACAACAGGGAAATTAGATTTGCTCCTAAATTTCTAATGTTTCCCTTTGACTTCATTAACTTGGTGGTTAGTGGTCACAGCATCCCCCTGCATCCCACAGTGTGAGACTCAGGGAGCCATTTGCAGGCAGGAACACTCAGGATCCCCGAGGACAAACCCTGCTCACAGACTGATTAGCAAAGACTAGAAACCTACAATTTTCCTAGAGACTCATGGAACAAATAAACATTTTCCCCCCTCCTTTTCCTTTTTTCCTCTCTTGCCCCACCTCCTCCCTCCTTTCCAAAGTTCAGGTATCTCACTGCTCATGGCAAGGCTGGGACTGAATGAAAAATGGTAGATTTTTTAGCAGGCACATCACGGGATACATTTAATCTAATTTTGGATTTCTAAAAGTACATGCCTTCACCTATCCATAGCACCTATGCTACCTGAGTTATTATGGAGACTCTTCTGATATTCAGTGGAGAGAAACACCTTTTGGTTCATTTTTCTTCTGCGTTAATGTAAATGTCATATTTTGGGATGAAATGAAGTGTATCCTTAGAGCACCTTTGCACCAGCTAGGAAGGGAGTCTAGATGGCTGTCTTGGATGCAAATGTCTGAATTTGGACTGCCATCCATAATTTCTGAAATAGAATTTTTGTCACAGAAAATACATTTCTCTAGTGCTTTATGGCATGTTGTGACACAAAGATTTGTCACTGGTCATGAGATGACCTGTGTATCTACTTATGGGTTTGTCAGTCATGAGTAATGCTGCCATTTCAGATGCACAGGAACAGAACTTTATTACCTTCGTCTGTTACACAGTCTGAAAAGATGATCGGGGTCTATATAAGCAAAAAAGAAACAGTGGTTACTGGTAAACATGATGTCTTCCTATGCTTGGAATATTCAAACAATTACATAATTATCAATAATTTACTGCTCTCTCTGTCTCTCTCTCTCAAATATTTACATATTTCATAGTCAGGATCCATATTATGAAGAATCTTATTTTGCTTGCCATGATGTAGCTTTCAGGACAAACTTCTCAAGTGCATTCTGTATATCCTGATCTCTTCTCAGGCTGACAATTGATGCAGAGTGTCAGCTACAGTTACACAACTTCCCAATGGATGTGCACTCCTGCCCTCTGGAATTTTCAAGCTGTAAGTAATTTACTTAAAAATATCCCTTTTCTGACCCACACTGAACTGCTTATTATAAATTTATATTTACATTCTTAGAGTCAGTGAAGATAATGTTCTTAATTAGACATAGCCCAATGGTTTTCACTTTTATTTTGATCTTATTTTCAGTACATATGTTCACAAATAAAACTGAAGAATGCTATGTAAAAACCCCCTGAACTTCTGGACCCTATGTGATTAGTTTATGCTTATACCTGAGCATAAAAGTAGAAATGTTTACTTGCAGCATCAAGGTCCCATGGCCTTACACTTTCTGCCTGTGCACAGGTGTTTTACTATTGCACTTGTTGGACTCAAGTTTGACATTTTGCAGTCAGGTCAAGGTGTGAATTCTTGGTCCAGCTGCAGACTTTTTTTGTGTCCAAAACGGAAGGATGGGAAAAACTGTATACTATAGGGTCCACAAAAGTGGAAAACCTGTTTTTGAAAAATTTATCTTAAATGTGATTTCAATTTGTAATTAATAAATTAAATGTGACATTAAGTAAAAGGCACTACTAAGTAACTTGGGGAAAACATATCTATAATTTATTTTCAATATGCTTCTCCAGTTTTTTTCAGAATTAAAAAATAGTATTTTTACTACCCAAAGTACACCCAAACCCTAGCAATGACTATCAACCAAAGCCTTCTGTATTTTCCATTGCAATAAGATGGCTATCCGAGAGAAGAGATCATTTACCAGTGGAAGCGCAGCTCAGTGGAGGTGGGGGACACCAGGTCCTGGAGGCTTTACCAGTTCGCCTTCACAGGATTAAGAAACACAACTGAGGTGGTGAAAACTACTTCAGGTAAGACAACTGAAGTGTTTACCTCCAGGTTCATTTCAGATTTTATTACCAGAATCAAACCAAGAAAGATACCTCTGCTTAGAACTTAGCATTGGCACTTCTCAGTACAATTACAAGCTTTTAAATATCTGTGGAACCATCCAGGCTTTAGCATTTCTGAACAGCTCACAGGAAGGAAAACAAGGTATTGTCTTCTGTCCATTCCTATCCCCCAAGAGGTATGTAGGACTGCTGGGAGAAAGCCACTACTGCAAGGGTGGGTGGGCAGGGGAAGTTCCTACACCGCTCCAGTGTAGAAAACAGCAGAGCTGAGGCACTAAATGATAATCTGATATTGACTGGAACATTTTATGATCCCTTCCAACTTCTAGACCCAGAAAGTAGGCCTGCACACAAATGAAATGGGAAGTCCCAACCCCTTTACTACAGAGGCTCTAAGTTAATTTTGTTCTTTAAAAAAAGACATATTCAACTCTCATTAAAGAGAACAGGCTTACGAGTAAGAGCCTCAGATGATTTTCCCACATATTTCTATCTCCTTGGAAACAAGTAATGGAAATTAAAATTATAAATGAGGAAGTACTCAGCATTCAGTAACAATAAAATTTTAACTCTACTAAAAAGAAAAATATATTATTCTATATGTATTTTTTTATTTCTTAGTGGAAAGAGAATCAGTGCCTATGAGAAAGGATGTAAAGAGGAATTGCATATTAACATGCTTGTATATGCATGATATCCCTTGTCTTTTATTTCTTAAGAAGAATTAAATGTAAGCAGGTTTGTTTTTTTTCAGGTTGCTTCCAATTTTTACCTTATTCTTCTGACAAGTATATTAATTTAAATTCAGACATCTGCATTATGGCTTCAGAAATACCCCCATCCATTTTATTTCTAAAAGGTCAGCATTGCTGTTATATGACGTGAGATACACTAGAGTTGAGAGGAGCCTACTGTGCATTACACAGATGTGCAAAGAAAGAGGTGGAGAATTAATTCAAGTTCCAACTCCTGAATCATGGACATTAAGTACCAACGACATGTTTAGTCTTATGAGCAGGGCAAAACTGTGGGTTGGCTCTGTTGGTTAGAGCATGGTGCTAATAAAGCCAAGTCTGTGTAACAAGAGCCAGGTAGAATCAATGAGAACTGATAACACTCAAACCCAGCCAAATATCTCATGTAAAAAGCAAATGAAACTAAATTAACACAACCAAGTTTAAAGAGACCTTCTCAGTGAGCTTTAATTTTTTTTTTTTTTAATCAAATACAATGTGAGGGTCAAAAAGAAAATGCACTACGGTGTTAAACGACAATGTGTGCAGTATGTACAAACTGCAATATGTACAAACTACAATATGTACAGTATGTACAAGCTACTTTGCTGTACCTTGTGACTAGAAAATGTTCTACTTCCATTTTTAGATACGTTATCTACACAATTCCACAAAGCCATCCTACAATGCTGACAACACTTTCTTGCAGAGTAGTAGAGTAAAATAATGTTAAGCATGGCAGTAACATTCAAATAGTTGTCATTATCATTGTACATTTCTCAAACATTAACTCCCTCATTTTGTATTGTTAAAACAATTGTAAATAGTGTTTTAACATTGCCATTTGAAACAAGGCATAATTGTCCTCATTTCAGTGTACATTACAGAAGCTATAAATGTGCCACTTTTCTCAGAAAGTGATACAGTCTATTAAGTGAGTTCTTTGCTACTCTCAAGAAAACTGCATAATTAAGGCTAAAGAAGTACAGGATAAAATTGATGTAATAATACTTTCTTGTGTTGTGCCGTACATAGAAGAATTTGAAAATATTTTCCAAGATTTAATGCATAAAATACCACAACACCCTTTGTGTGTCTTAATGCTACTGACTACAAGTGATCAGAAAACTAGTCAGCAATTGCTATTTGTTCTTTCTTGGAATATAGTTTCAAGAAATGAGAAAATTATCAAAAAACTTGACTATTGGAAGTAATGTGTTCTTGTTGATTGTAGCTCAATTTCTTCTACTTTAATCTTGAGAATATGAATTTGAAGAGGAAGTAGAGCCATGCTCTGTAGGTAACAAGCAGTGGCACGACATTGCTTCCATTCAGAGTGCATAGGTTAAAAAACCCCTGAACACTTCACTTACCTCCCTACGAAAGTCCTACAATGGGTTCACACCCTATGGGTTCAAATTACAGATACCAATAACTGTTTGACCTTACTTTGCACCCTTTTCTAGTTATGAAAAATGCTAAACCACACAGTCATTAAAGAATTGGAATGATTTCTTTGATTATTTTCTGCTGTTACTCATTTATTTCAAAACAAAACAAGTTTGAATACTTCCAACCGCCCTTGTAAGTTCACCAAAATTCCCTTTCTTATCTCACTGTAGCAAATTAGTGGTCTGGAACACAGCTATTAGATTGTTCCAGTTGCAAAGTCCCAAAATGAAGCAGCAATATCTTGGAAATGCCTCTGTTAACTTTTATGACAGCATACTGTCAACTCCAGCTATGTTTGCTCTTGTGCTAAGGATTTGAGCTAAGAAATAAGAGTTCTTGAATAATTCTCTTATTTGCTTTGATCCTGGGAAAGGCAGAAGTATTGCTGAATATGAAGAAAAAACGTTTTATTTCCACTGTTATTTTAAAAAACAAGAATTGTCAAAAACTGTATGACTTGATTTAGAGAAAAGGAGCAGGCTTTCAGGTATAGGTATAGGAAATCTGTGACATCCTTCTATTCAGAGAGAGACAATATATGTCTGGTGACAAGAAAAGTAAAGAACTTCACCAAGAGATTTTATTATTAGTGAATAGTGCAAATAGTAAAAATCAATTATGACTCTGTAACTCAGAGAATTGAAGTGAAAAAGGCAGAAATAAATGATCTGAATATTGGATTGTGGCAACACGACATTTCTCTGTACCCCTGAACTGGCTCATTTTATATGTCAAGAGCAAATCCCAGCAGTGCCCAGGGTGTCCCCCCACAGAGGGTATGGCATTGCGTGTCAGTCGTGCCAGCACGATTTCAGGGCTCTGCCATGGCCAAGACTGTAGCTGTGGAACTCCCTGCCAGGCAGCTGGTGGAGGATAACTCAGCTGGCACTGGAGGTGATGGTGCCTGTCTGTGTAGGACGATGGACCACTGTGTACTTGCAGCTGTCACCACACCTCTGGAACCTCTTCTTCATGAGGTGGCTTTGCAATTAACAGGACCCCCTCAACATAATGCTGTGCTGGTGAGACTGGTGAGTTTGGAGAGGAAAAATCTTTACCTCATCTCTTTCTCTGTGGCCCACCTCATTCCTACTGACACATCCTTAAAAGTTTAAAATGGATTTTTGTTTCCTGGTGTGATGAGAGATTTTCTCTAGGGACAATTAAGTAGGAATGAGTAGATCTGTGAGACGGGCCAGTTTCTTGTAGATTTGCATCTCATGGTAGAATTCCCTTCTGTCTAAGTAACATGTAAATGCCATTTTCAGCAGCTGAAAGCACCTCATAGGTGTTCTCTAAGTCATTTCTTAACCCTTCTTAGGAGGAGGACTCTATGGAGTTGCTGATGTTGTGGAAAGCAGCAGCCCCATTATATGCAAATTCCTCTATCTGTCTTTTTGACACTTTATAACTTCTGTCTTAATATTTATAATTTATCAATATTTTCAGAATTTGAATCAAGGGCTGCCTGAGATAATATGACCTTGACTTCTCTTAGATGAACAGGATAAAAAGCAATGTACTTCTGTAAGTTTTAACTAAAGTCTAAACAGTACCAGTTTTGAGGCATATAAAAAAGGGCTATTCATTATTTACCTCAATTTTAATTACATTTCACAAGCCATTGTAATTCCAACCTCTGGATGGGACTCAAGCTCTATGAGCCAAAATATCCCAATAAGAATATTAGGAATTAAACTGAAATAAGGAAACAACTGAAATAATCTGAGAAGTGTTCAGCATAATATCTGTAGATTGAAGAATGGCAATTATTTTATGCCCAGTTCAGATAAGGAGTTTAGATTTAGTGTGCAGAATTAAAGAGAAAGTAATTTTCTAATATACACTCAGCTTTTGCGAGAAGATCGTCTAGCAGACTTGTGAGCAAAAATTTTATGCAGAAATGTACTTATAATAATATTTGATTCTAAGACCTTTGAAAATAAGAAAATTCAGGCCAAGATGAAGTTCTTCATAGACAGAGCCTACACTTCGGACTAGGCTAGTTGAATGTGGGAGCTTCATTCCACCTGTACTAGCTAAAATCGAAGATGAACGTATGAGAATTGTTAACATATGTATCTGAATGCAGTGCTGTAGGGACTATCCATGCATAAAAGTTACAATATAGTATAAAATCAATTAAAAGGAAAAAGTAGCCTTTCAGTAAAGGAAAATGAGCAAAATTATTTTTGATATGGCAAAGCTCTAATTCTATAATTCATTTCCTCTGGAAATGTAAACTTGGGAGATATTAAGTTTTTTCTTCTGGATAAAATTCCTGTTACAGGGGAATTCTATTCAAAAATCAGGGTTGCTAGCTCATGCTAAAACAAATAAACAACAAGTAAATTGTTTCATGTTGAGAACTGCTTGGAGAATTTTGTTTATGCCTGTATTCATATTTTCAAACATTCACTTGCCTTAAAAAGGTGTTCACATAGAAATGTTAGGATCAAGAAACAGGGAGGAAACTACATCAGTAAAACATGTATTTTTCAAAAACTACCATCAGTCATCTTCTTTTGAACTTCTAGAAATAATAAAATGTTTAAAATTGATCTGGCTGGGAACAGTTGGGATGCAATTTTGGAACACGGCTGTCATTTCCATGGTAAAAACTTAAAGTCGTAACAGTAAACAAGCCTCCGACTTCAGTAGAGTGAAAAATAGTAAAAACAGTATTTAAATGGTCTCTGGGCAACTCCTTTTCTCCCACCTGCAGTATGTGCATATGAAGGGCCAGGTGCTTGCTGGGGAGTGTGGCAGCAGAGCTGAACTAGAAGGGACCCAGCTGCTGGGCACACACCGTGGAGGAGCCGCACTGCATCTGTCTGGCGGGAATGCTGGTTTCTTAAAGGAAACTAGATGGCATTTCCATATGTACTTCCAGGAAACTCATGAGCCCCCTCAAAGCAAATATTTTGTTGGGTGTGAGAAATTAATGCTTGCAGTTTTATGGCTTTGCATTTTGCGTTTTGAGTATCCTTCTGTCTTATGGAATCTGAAGTAACATCATGACTGTTTCATAGAAGATCTCTATAACAAGCTACACATGCAAGGTATGAATGACAACTGCATCATTTCTGCATCTAACCTATCATCTCACCCTGAAGTCTAGCAACCTCTACAGAAAGATAAAAGCAAAAAGCATTGGAGGACTTTTCAGGGCATTTTAACCTTCTCTGGTGCCTAGCATCTGTCCCAGCCTTATCTCCCTGTGGAGTTACAAACTTAGCATCTGAATTTCTAAAAAATACTGCAGGAGCTGTCACAAAGGTCTCACTTTCAGTGACTTCATATTACATCACTGATGTGCAGAGCACAGTCCAGCCTACATGGTAAAGATCAATCCACAGCTCCCTCACCATGTTCCTGTGGGACTACAAATGCATCCCTCTCTGGATGCCACACAGTGTTTCAGATCTAGAATTGCCAGTCCATTCTTAAGAGCTTTCTAGGACATAACATTTTCAAATGTTAAGAGAAGAAAGCCTCAAAAAGGCATAACCCATGGGATTCACAATGTCATAACTTCACTTTTAAGAAAAGATTAAGAGGTTGCACTTTCTGGCCTGAAAACGTGCAGTGTGATGGCGTACACACTGCGACATGTAATGGAGACTCCCCGGGGAACCTGTGTTGTAGTAGCTGTGAATGTTATCCTGAATGTGTCTATTTGAGAAATAAATAATTCTTCAAAGGTCTCCTCTTGAAAAGAGCAAGCCATTTAAATACCTTGTAGGATTTGGACTAGGGTGATTACATACACCTAGAAGCTCTACCTTTTTTCCTGTGAAGCTGGTAACTGAAGCTTCAAGATGGTATCTGTAGTCTTAAAAGAATTTTTTTAAATCCTAAGCTTGATCTGTTTGACTTCAAATAGCAACACTGGTTTTAAATAATTCATGATTCATAGCTGTCTCTTCTGAGAGATGACCTTCAAACTAAGCATCCTCTTTATCTTCTTCCCTTCAGGCCTGTTGCATGTGGGCCTGTGGCTTATCTTACTCCTGGTATTAAGTGTAATTTTATAACATTATTTCATTGTTTGCCATTTTTACTAATTTCTCTCTTTCTCAATTTCTCCAACATCTTCTACTTTAATTCTACATTTATTTACTATTTCAATCATAACCTACTTCCTTCTGCTTCAGGGCCTTTATTTCTTTTCTGATTTTAAAAATCCTTCTTCCCCCTCCCCTTTGGAATAACTAAAGACTTACTGGTTTTGAAAGCTTCTTTTTCTTTCCTTCAACAATTTTACTTTCTACCTGATGTCAATAATATCCCACTAGAAATTTTAAGAGGTTAAAAATACACCCAAACACATTTGTCATCTGCTTTCTGCGCATATAAGTAACTGTTCTATTAGAGCTAGTTTCTTCCATTTTATTTCCTCACCAATCACACCCTAGACTATTTTGCAACATCTGCTTTTGCCAGTGGATGTTTCTGCTGTTACCTGTTAACTGTGATTGTGAACAAGATTAATTTGCACATTGTGGAAGGTTTGCACCTGGCTTCTGCAAGTCAAAATACTTAATAAACCAGAAACAATTTGGAATCTGCACACAGATCACACCTTGTCCTCAGGCAAACTGATAGCACGAGGAAGAGGTTAGTGTTTACCGCTCAAATGTAAGTTGACAATAGTGTCTTCTAGAAGAATGTCTCAAATTGAAAAACAAATATATTTGTCATATTTTTGTAAAAAAATTTTTTAAGTAGTCCTAAACACCAACAGACAGAATGAATCCATGAAATCTGTAGCTCCCCTGCAGAAAATTGTCTCCATGCAGTCATGCCTTTTCTCCTCTGGAGAGGAAGTGGAGGAAAACATTAAGTTTTACTGCAGCCTCAGGTTATGTACTACTGACTCCTGATTCTGAATAAAATAATGGAAGCATCAGGATCAAAGATTAAATGTGGTATATCCTCAAAATCCTCTTCTTTCCAAATGAAAAGCATTCAGAGGAATTCAAGAATGACCTTTGCTATGCAAGACAGTTTACAAAGATGAAAAAGCAAATTTAAGAAGTGTTTTATGAACTACATTAGTCCTGTGCAGTCATTTCAGCAACCAGATCCTGCACAAAGCTCATTAAACAGTACTAATTTCAAGAGAGTTTTCCAACATATCCATAAAACTGTTGTTATTTAGACAAAAAAATTTAAATACTTCATTCTTTTTCTTTTGTGGCATTGATCAAATAGACCTGTATATAATTTTTATTAGCAGTCATTAACCGAGGCCTCAAAGTGTCACCTTTAACTTAAATCCCATTTTTATATCTCACATTTATCTTATTACACCTGGAATTGCCCACACTCTCTTTTCAGACAAATTCTTTGCACAGTTGTCTAGTAAGTCCAAATATGTAGACCCATGGTACGGTATAAATATTGTGCTTTACCACCAAATAAAACAAGAACAGTCACCATTTGTTTTTTTCCCCCTAGATGCAAAATGCTGAAAATTTCAACATGATAAAATTTACATAGCTTTGACAATTCTTGTGTCATGCTATTTCAGAATTCTGATAGTGTGTTTGATCTAAAGTAGCAGAGATGTGTTGTATTTCATGCTTTGAAGTATGGAAATAAAAGTTATTTCCAACTCTTCCTGTAGCAAGCAGGGTTGGATGTTGCCAGCAGGTGGGTATACCTTCTGGATATCTTGGATGAAACATGACAAAACGTATTTCCTATTTCCTTACATTGTTATTACACTATCTCAAAACCTGTATTATTATTATGGCAATAGGTTAAATACTTAAAATTAATCAAGCCATTACATTAAACATGCAAAGAGCCCTGCTAAAGGTGCATTATTTTTTTTTGAAGCAGACAGCTTTTCTTTACATATTCAGATAACAACCAGATTTTCAAACGAGCCAGAGACATAGGTGGCTTGACTGTGGCAGGCACGGCAAGATTCCTGACAGAACAGCACCTAGCACGTGGGGTTGCCTGGAAATGGTGATTCTATTTTCTCACCTTACATGAGATTTCCTGTCATCCTCATGTTTTCTTATCTCTGAACTCAATGGACTTTCTATCACAGTAAGTCAAAGAGGTTATTTAGAAACCTAACCACTCCTAACCATTCAGAGATAAGATGCTGAGCTTGATGCTTTCTAGGCAGGAGGGGAATGGGAACGAAAGCAGAAGGTTCTATAATCTGCAGATTATTTACACACTGGAACATAATGGTTCCCTCAAAGCAGTTGCAACCTATTACACTGTGCTGCTATCACATCTGAACACTAATCCTGCACACTAAAAATCCTCCTGTGTTTGCTAATGCCAATGCAATAGCTTACCCACCTTCAAAAACAAACAAAAGAGATCAGTCGTTTGTAATTACTTTGCAAACTAGGAAAGAAATCATGTGGAAATATATAGGGTCAGTAATGTCCATTTTCCCTTCAGACTTCTGGCATTCACAGATGAAATCTTAGAAACACGCACACCTAATTTTACATTCAATTCCTCAGTACATTTCCACATGCTGACATTTTTCAGAAACAAAAAATTCTCAGGCTAAATCTTGTCTCTGTGATTTCAAAGAGAAGGTGGGAACAACAGTAATAGATTTTACTTACTGCCTAGTGGCATTACATTCTTTCCTCCTATAATTAGAAACTAATGAGAAATGGAACGCAATCTGTCAAATGAACTGAGAAAACATCAGTTCAAGTGGAATAAGTGGCCAAGGACCAAAGAAAATCCAGAACTGTTGGGCAGAAAGTCATGTCATATATAAAGAAATTTCATTTGCTTGGATGAGTGTAATGATTCATCTCATTTTGCAGAAGTTTTATCAGCTGAGATTGTCAATTCACAAATGTAAACTAATTGCAGTTCTCTTCTCCATGCTCCCACAGGAAATCAAGGTGTTTGATGTCAGACATATTCACACATAGACATTCACCTTACTTTTTAAAAACAGCAGAAGAAAAGCGAAGCTCCTCCTCCTATCCCCTCCTCTCCCCTCCATCCAGCTGTGCAATGCAGTTAGGATTCATCCTTTGGAATGTAAATTGAAAGGCAAGCTTGCAGCTATCTGAATCCCAGAGATAATCTTATATAAATGGACTACAGTGCAACCTTTGTCAAAATCTTAAATTGTTTTGCCTCATTACATAATCAAAGTGTAATCCTTCAAAATGGATATTTAGAATTTCCACAATTCGATTTTTAGGGGAAATCACTCCATCATTCCCTACACTTGCTGTGCTGTTCCAGCAATGACTGTGGCTGGTACATTCTCTGTGTAATGCCAGCAGTCAGGTAGGGACTGGCATGGCATCCTTGTGCTTCAAGTCTGTTGCAAGCAAATATCTGCAATGCCATGGCAGATGTTCTTTCTTTGTCCTAAAGACTAAACATTTACAGGATTATATTTCAAATCATGACTTATCTATGACACAACAGTGATATTTTGCTGCTAAACCTCAGGCAGAAAGAGATTGTTGAGCATTTTTGGAAAGGAAGAGAATTATTAAATTTTTTTGAACTTTGGCCCTTACACATTCTATAAATCAGTCAGTGAAAGAACAAAAAGCTGTGAAGGACAGAAACAATGAAAAGGACATTTGGCAAAGAATGAGATAAGAAGGTCTCATGGTCAGATATCTAGGGAACAGCATTTTCTCTGGTTTTGCCTTTTCCCCAGGCTTTAATTTCTGGCTGTGGGAACCAATAAATCTCATACATATCATCTTATGATCAGCCCTGTGACCAGATTTCTCTCCTGTCTTGATGAACAGTCACTCAAGTGCCCAGTGATCAAATACTTCAGCTGAAATTACTTTCCTGCAATGTATGTAAAAACATATTGCACTGGAAGAGCGAGTATCATCTCTTCATGAGATCAATGACTGGCTTTAGAAGTACATTAGTACTGAACTAGACAGACTTAAGAACTTTCTGATCTGTTGGAAGAATTTAAAAAAAATAGGTCACTAAATTTTATACAGGACAATAATTTGAATAGGTTAAATCCTCATGCCACTGTAACAGTGCAAGACATCTCACTGAACCACATCTTCAGGCTGACTCAGTACCCAAGAAAGTCGCCAAGACAGCAAACTCCAAATATAGACCCTGTCAAGGCAAGAAAAGAGATGGGGAGAAAAGCTAAATTAAGATGCATCAGGACAAATACACCAATCTTAAGATATTTACATCATTTTTCATCCTAGATTAGAACTGCACTGTACAATGTAATCCACAGTTTGACACTGGCTTGATTTGGGAGAGAGGTCTGATTCCTGTCTCCCACTGTCCCCTTTTCCTGCCTTTCCTGGGGGCAGTAATCTGCATCTAGGCACTGCTGAGCAGAGCAGAGCTCTGGTACCATCACCTGATTTCACATGAAAGAGAAAACGCTTTGTCCATATTCTATCTTTTTTTGTTTCCTTTAGTTTTCTTTCTCCACTTGCAGCAGCTTTTGGGTGACCATGCTGCCCTCCAGTGTACCAGAAGTACAGAAGGGCACACAAATGTGAAGGAAATCAGCTGTTTTACAGGCAGTGCCCCACAATCTAATACTATCTAGTTATTATTTGTTATTACAGAATAGCTGTATAAAAATGGCACCAAGCCTGACTCTTTTTAGAAGAAGGATCCATTTAGAATCTTTTTGGTCCTTTTTACTATTACTTTTATAGTCTATACTAATCCAGTAGCCTTTAAAGAGCTAGAGAGAATAGGACCGGCCTAGCTTAAAGGAGATGTTTATAGAAATCATGTGCTACTATTTTAATGGTATTTCCATGTACCATGACTAAGTCCTAGAAAACACATCTTTTCCATTAAACTACTATTTTCCTGTTCTTTCTTTTAAAATAAACTAACAATACTAGCTGTGATCTCTGCCTAACAGAAAAGGAGACTGTGGCCATGTTAACAGTAAAAGAGAGAGAGAACAAGAATGTATCTATTAACTATTTATGAGGAAAAGAAGATAAATTCTGCTGCCACTGTTTTTCTTCATTAACAATTTATGAAGTTTATACTCATTAGTTGTAGCACAAAGATGATGTTGCTTTGGTGATATTTCTACCCTACAAGAGTCAGTTTAGTCCTTCAACGTGCCCCTCTGATAACAGAGCCATACAAGTCAGTTGTGCCGTTTCAGTGTTTGTATAAACACTCAATGGCAAGAATAATTAAAAGTTCTTAAGAGTCGGTTTTCCACTGGCAGACTTGCAAGCGTCTCTCATTTCTCTTCTGAGGTGACAGCGCCCTCCTGTGGTTCGAGTTTTTCTATTTGCCTTTTTCCCTATGTATACTCCATCTGGAAATATGAACTGGATAGGGCTTCCAATATATTAACATCTCATTTATTTATGCACTTGTTTATATGAGATAATTATGAGAAAAGGTTCCATTTCTATTTATATTTTCATATGGCTCTTGCAGCAAATATTTTTAAAAAGTTCTGGCTCTTCTCTGCAGGGTTTCTGTGTAAAATGAGGAGATAAAAGCCCACTGGGAATCTGGACAGCTGGTGCATCTCTGGGTCTGTATGAACCGTGTGGCCACTATTTGCTGCTCTAACAGAATTGTGCTTATTACTTGACCTACACTGATCCTAGTTTTTAGTCTTTTGATCTTTCCTAAAGAACAAACGATGGCCTGAAATTTTGGGAGAGTTTGGCTCATACATTACTCCTATCTGTATTTATTTTTTTGGCAGCTTCACAGATCCACCTAGTAGAGGAAAACTTAATGTTTTAAAAAGATACAATAAAGATACCTGGTAGCTTTTTCTGCCGGTTAGTGATTCATCATCAATGTTCTCCTATATAATTTATTTTCTTCACAGATTTTATATTTTTGGCACAAAAAACACTAAATTATAAAAAATATCAGAATTACTAAAACACACATTGATTTTCATAGTAGTAAACACTGCCAAAAATATTTAAGGTAACCAAATATTCAAGAAAAATCCTGTTCAGACCCTGGGATAGAACACATGCAGTTCTTCAGGGAGAAGAGCTCCACAGTGAAACTCCTGACACCATGGAGTCAGCATGAGGTGATGAGCTCATGCGCTGTAAACTTTCAGCCTAACGTAGAGAAATTCTGATTTTAGGAGGTGGAATGTTTAATGGGACAAATACAGTTTGAGAAGAAGAGAGCCACCTCTACCATCCATCGGTTTTTGCTGTGCCATTCAGAGTGCTGTGTAGCTTTGTAAGAAACAGAGGGAAAAATTAAGTCTTCTTACAAACTTTCAAAAACCTTATGTATATGAACATGTCTATGCAAACACTGGTTGTTTTCCAAAGCTTTGAAGTTACCCATTAAATATTTTCACAGAAATGCCAACCCGTAAAAAGGCCAGCCCTTCATCTAATGGAATATCCCTGTTCAAAACTCTATCGTAGAGTTAACAGAAAGCAACAGAGCACTGAATGCTCCCCACTCCAACCCATCTATGAGAATTGACTGAAGTGACGCATACAAATAGCTTGACCAGGTGGCCAACATATGATTTTTGAAGCTCTTCTGCAGTTCTTTTAATAATTTAAATCCAGCAGTGTTTTCAAAAACAGAAAGCAGAATCTCATAATAGTGTGAGACAATCGCAGCTAAAAGTGTTGCTACCTGAACTATAATTAAGACACCAATTTCCTATGATGTTCTAAAGCTGTTTTTTTCTCTTGCATTTACACTAGAGTCCAAATCACTTTTGAGTACAAATTAGAGGCTTGTTTCCCCAATACTTTACACTTTGAACAGTCACTTAAACATGCATAAAGAGAGCACTAATGGGTATAATTTCCCATTCACTTTACACAGGTAGAAATGATTCCACAACCAGGAAGCAATGAAGGATCACACCCACTGTGCTGATTAAATCAGTTAAGTACAGGGTACATTCCCCTGGCTATGCTTCCTGGCCCCACTAATTCCTTCTATTGAACCTTTGGGACTTAAGCCAGGATGTGTACACAGACGGTTCCTCAAATCAGGAATTCACTTCCCCTACCAGCTAACGGAGCCTGAATCCTGGTATTTAAATCACTATATCACACATGTATATATTAGGAGGAATTTAACAATTTCCAAAGTTCACATAGACTGCTTTGAGCCTGTGTAAAATAGGATGGAACAGGACTGTTAGAAATACAACCTTTTGTAAGGTCGTGATCACTGAATACTCAGTGAATGCATCTCATTTTCACAGTATCTCCTACTCTGGAAGTGACTTGAGATCCATGCACACTCTCTGTGTGCAGCAGAGATTATTGCCATCAAAAGAAATACTCAAATTCCCTTTCAGAGGGACAGTATGAAAATGCTGTGTCTCAGGTCAGAACCCTGCCTTACATCTCGTGATCTTCCAAACATAATTGGCAGGAATATACACTAAAGTAGAAAACATGAGTATTTATACATGAGGATAAACATGACCTGGATAGCATTTTCCTGAGGAATTGCATTCTGGTTGAAATATATATCACCAAAGAAATTGCTTAACTTGTTACTGTATCTTCAGATGATGAAGACTATGTCTATTACCTCTATATGCATACAAACAGAGAGTGATATATAAGAATAGGAGAAATACATATATTCAGAGAGAGAAAAGGTCTAAATATATTAAGGATGAGTTATTATGCTCTTCAGTGTAATAAGATTATTTTTTCCAGGGAAATTTTTAAATTTCTTTAAAGATTGAAAATTATCTAGGAATTATTTTCTAGACATATGTAACAGCATGGGCTGTAGGACTGTAAGGTTTCTGGTGAATGGCTAAGTAATCCAAAATCTTCTAATTATGGTGCCAAATGTTAAGTCCTTAAGTATGTTGTCTTACAAAGACACTGCCACATTGCATTATCATTCATTTCTAGAAAAATCCAAAAGTATATTAGTCCTCCAAAAGGAGTCTGGCAGTCTGAGAAGCTTTCTTGCTGCAGTAGACAATATTGGATAAACAAGAGCCGGAGCTCAGGGAGAGAGGACGAGGTAATAATGAAAAGATTATCAATTTGTCAGCTGAGGACTAATGAATGATGTTGTGCTAAGGATCAACTCTCACCATTTTTTTGCTAAAATAATGTCTTAGTTTGATAGCTTCATGCAGGCATCACACCAGGAGTGAAAAATCACCTGAGGCATAGAGATAATCTGAAAAAAACCAGAGAGTATTTAAGCTAGTTTCAGCTAAAGAGCTGAGAAGTCCATGAATGGAGTCAAAAAAAAAAAAGCCAAATGCGTTTAAAAATAGGGCTGGGGCAAGATTCCATCATAAAAGGTGTGAATAAAGCAAAGCACTGTCAAGCACATGTTCCACAGAGGAGTTAATGCATTGGACATTTTGGATGGATGTGTTATGACAACCGATAGTAGGTCCTAAACTGCATATCTTTGGTCTTGCATTATTTTGTATGCTCAGAGTACTTTCCTTATTCAAAACATCAGAAGGCACACTATAATTCCAACATCACTTACATAAACTAGGCATCCTTCAGCTACTTCCAAAGGCTCTGTAGTAATTGCAACTCCAGAAAAAAGAAGCAACACAGAAATAAAACATCTGATTTTCAAATTTGAATTCTGAGATAATCTTTTGTACTGTTTTATGTTCTTATCTATGTTTGGGTTTATATTTCACCTCTTACTTTTGGTAATTTTTTGTCTCATTAAAGTTAAATCACAGTGAGCATGAAAACCGCTTCTCCTTAAAAATGTTTGCATGGAAGTAATACAGCTCCTGTTTAAAAGGAGCTCTACCGTGGCAGAAAAGAAAAATTAAATAGAAAGCTATTAATAGCATGTATGATGGTGAGTAAATAAAAAGACAACTCCCAAAACTGAAAAAATAATCACTTCTCAGGAAGTTAATACATGATGAAGAGAGATCAAGAATGATTATTATTGCAATTTTGTGGCTTCAGTTTTATAGGGCTTCTGATGAGTGGTGGTTTCTTATTTTCAGGGTTTCTTGGTATATGAAGGACCTACACATATAATGCAAACTTACCTGTGAACTAAGGGGATAATAAGACTATAGTTATTAAAATTGGTTGCTCCTATTCAGCCATATCTCCTTGTAAACCATATGTATAAAATTTGCCTTTTTTGTGTTTTTGGTAGAGTTATATCATAATATAACTAACTTAAAATCAGTTAATCCCAGGAATATGGACATTCGATTTGAAAAAATAACATAACAAAGAAGCACCAGCTGAAGAATGATCTCTGAAGTTTCTTCTGTGGTCAGGTTCAAAGTGATTATTCTGGGGTGTGGTAGTTTTAATCCAGGCCTTCCTTGGTGACCAGTTTGTAACCAAGGAAGGGGCAATGTTCCCAGTATTCCATATGATTTTTACGTAAATCGGGGTATAAATAAGAAGGGAGGAGAGGCCTTCGCTCTCTTCTCTTCCGGCGAGGTTCGGGA
>JAYRBT010000028.1:6226701-6263223 GCA_036023395.1 Myiotriccus ornatus | reverse complement strand
TGTTTGGATTCCCTTTTGCTGTGTACATAGCATCTTAACTGTATATAACTGTAATATACGTAAATATATATATTTTTGTATAAGCAGCTTGACTTTGAGTTCTTCAGTTTGCATAGTTTTTTTTCCTTTGCCCTAAAGGGAGAAGGGAAGGGAAAGGGGGGGCTGCTACTGTGGGTTTGGGCATTTGGCAGGGAGCCAAGTTCAAACTGTCACATGGGGGAAATTAAAATTTTAATTATGCCTGAGAAGAGGGAGCTCAGTGTTAACTAAAGGTAATGATCTAAGCAGAATACACATTAGCCACAGAGTCTCTTTGATAATGCTGGAAAACTATCTCACTCTAAATTTGCAAATCATATCCTGTTTCTGTTTGAGACTTATCTGGGCTGCTTTTCACTGAATTGCAATGAAGTCTTTGTAGCCTGGGGTTCTGTAGTTCTTTTGCTATCAAGATTTCCCAGGAGTGCTGTAATCTGTAGTAAAGATAAGAACTAGGGTTGATATTTTGGGGTTGGTTTTGTTTTGGGGTTTTTTCTTTGTTTGGTTGGTTGTTTTTTTTGTTGTTTGTTTTGGGGGGGTTTTGTGGGTTTTTTTGGTTTGGTTTGGTTTTGGGTTGGGGATTTTTTTGGCTTAGAAAAGAATACATCAAAAATTGAAGCTTTGCTGCATCCCTGAATCCAGATGGAATTTATTTAATCATTTGAGAGAGGAAAAGAACCTGAAAAGAAAAACCACAAACTATTGAATGGGAATGATGTGTTATGTACATCAGAGTAACTTCCAGCCTGGCTTGAGGGGGCATTTAGGAAATGTGGGTTTAAATTATTTTAGAGGAGAAAATACAACAGAAAACCTTCAGGCAAATAAAAAATTAATTACTGACACAGCCTAGCCCTGAAGAATAGTTGACAACATGGATAATCTAGGGAGTACATCTGAAAGCATGCAGCATTTGAGAGCAGAGCTGAGTGTGCTAACAGGACCAGCATGGGGACTGGAGATGGCTGGACCACCACACACTCAGCTGCTGCCAGAGGACTCTCCCGGGCAGTGGCAGGTGGTGAGGAGTGACTTGGGTAGAAGAAACCTGGCACACTATGCAAGGGAGGTTACCCTTGAAATCTTACAGTAAAGTTACCTAAATGGATCTGCAAGACTGTTTGCTTTCAGAATGTGGAAAATTCACCAGCTCTTGAGCTAGACCTGGGTTGAAGAAGATGTATGAATGTATTTGTCATCAGTATCTCTGGTGAATCAGTTTAATATATATATACACACACTCCAACCCCCAGACATGGAATAGGAAAACCCTAGCTATTACATAGAAATTTTATGTTGGGTTTTTAACATATTTTATCTCATTATGCTTTTGTTTTACAGGAGACTACGTAGTCATGTCTGTTTTCTTTAACCTGAGCAGGAGAATGGGTTATTTCACTATTCAGACCTACATTCCCTGCACACTTATTGTTGTCTTGTCCTGGGTCTCTTTCTGGATTAATAAGGATGCAGTTCCAGCCAGAACATCACTGGGTGAGTTGATTTTTTCCTGGTTTTATTTAAGTGTTACGATGTTTAATTGACACCTCTGCAGACCACCAGTTTGTAGATGTAAGACAAGCGACAATTTCACAAGAATTCTCCTCATTTAGAGGGATACAGTGATTTCCAAGGAATAACACAGACAAGCCATATTTGCCTCTCTTCCTTTTTACTGTGTCAGGTTCTGAGTATTGTAGATTGTCAACACTAAAAGGTTTTCCATTTTTTCCGATTCCAACAGTACTTTTTATAACCATTAAGAAGATGGGAAACATTGCTGGATTAGAGGCAGGGACGTTTCACTTGTTCTCACTGTGACTGGCAATACAAATGAAGAAGGAATCCACCACTGAGAAGGAATCGACTTTCTGGCTGCCTGCACGCCATAATGATAACAAGGGGAGAATGTAGTACCCTGACTTCTACTTTAGAGGTCAACAATCAAGTGTAGACTTCAGGCCAAAAAAACCAAACGAATTTGGTGGTAATCAAAATCTTATACATGAAAATGTGACATGCAACTAATCAGAATTAGAAATTTCTACACATTTAACAACTGCTCCACAAATAAATGGAGACCAAATTAATCTTGCTTGTGCAAAGCAGCTGTAGCTATAAGAAAGAGCAAAGTAGAAACATTCAACTAGAGAAACTCAAACACATTTTCTACTTTTGCATTAAATCCACACAGGTGAGCATCATTTTAGTTTTTCCTTCTGCATTTTCATTTCTTCTGAGAACTACAGCATTGGAGTGCAAAATGAGGGACTCAATCTTCAATCCAGACTCCCTTGAGAGAAACACAAGAGTAGAGGAACAGTGGCTCCCATGCCAGAAAGTTTCAACTGTCTTTTTCACATCCTCTCTAAAAAGGGGTTATAAAATCTGCTTTAAAGAAGTAGAAAATTAATAAGGGCATTCAGATACACAAAACACTTATCCCTCTGTTGAGAATTAGTCTATTTGTACCACTAAAAAGGTAAAACCAATGGTATGAAATTTGCCATGCAAAATGTGATGGATTTTAACTGTCCTAATTAATTTTTAATGTTCTTCACATCGTAGTAGGGAATAATGCTCTGAAAGGGGAAGGTGTGGTGAGGCATGTCACAGTGCTTCACAGTTACAGACTCTTTCTAGCTCTGTCTAAAGGTTTGAGCACAAGACCTAAATTTTTAAATAAAAATCAAGGCTCCCTAGAAGTAAACTGCCAAACCAAAATCCTAAATTAAATTTCTTAGAATCAGAATTCACCTAACCAAAATATTCTGCAGAGCAACACTGGCAGTGGCCATGCAAAAATATCTCATACCACTGTTAATCCCCTAAACTCTCACTGAATCCACATTTCATTGATGGGATGTACTGTTTAATATCTTTGCTATCTGTTTGAACTCCAGGCATACTTCAAAAGCAGTCAGAGAAGGGGTAACTGGTAAAATTAGTTTGTTACTTGAAGTAATAATATTTCTGTTGTTTTCTGTCTATCTACCAGGTATTACAACTGTCCTGACAATGACCACCCTCAGTACAATTGCTCGTAAATCTCTTCCCAAGGTCTCCTATGTGACAGCAATGGATCTTTTTGTGTCAGTCTGCTTTATTTTTGTTTTCTCTGCACTGGTGGAATATGGAACTTTACATTACTTTGTCAGCAATAGAAAGCCAAGTAAGGATAAAGACAAAAAGAAGAAAAACCCAGTATGTATCTTTTTACCAGCAAGGCCTAAAATTCAATTACTTTTTCCGAGAGAGCATTTAAATCTCTCTCTATAAATGTACTTTTTTTCATATTTTGCTATTACATATATACTCTTCCTTTGTAATCATAGAAATGCAAACATTCACCTTGAGAATGAAAAGCTCATATATTACAGTTGTCTGCATGCCAGAGAAACTAATTTCTTAGAATAAAGATCCTTTTAACCACAGTGTTCGGCAAAGCACAACTATGACCAAACCCATTATTTATGCTATAGATAGAGCTCTTGCTGTGACTTTTGTAGAACTTTCCCAGTTTCTCTGTCTTAGCATTAACAATATTCTATGCCACTAACTTATGTCCATATTATTGACATGACTTTCTTTCTTATTATCAGGACTACAGTTAAACTTTTATATTCAAACTGCAGTGTGTGCTTTTTCTAATCTCCCCTTAAGCATCTGTTTCCATTGTTTCCTTATCTTCTTTTTCTTGTATTTCTCACCTCCTTTACCTACTTCTCTTCCTTAGAAAGTGATTTGGCCAGTAGTTTATGATGGTATTTATGGATGCATGCTACCCAAAAATACAAAAAAGGTATATAATACCAACAATAGAAAAAAAAAGTCCTGGAAGCACCCTCAGTAGAGATTTGGTCTTTTGCCCAAACCTGGAAAAAAAATGTTGCTTATTTTGACCAGGACAGATTTCTCCTTGCTTTTAGCAACTGAACTGACAAATCTGTTGTCTGGAATCTCTAAAATACTTAGTTTAAAATCAGAGGGTGAAAAGTAGCATAATCATCTACAGGGAAAAAAAAGTGAAGAACAAGTGTTTTACATTAAAAGAGAGCATTTTCAAATCCATTTTAGGCATCTAGCAAAATGGATTTGGATTTGGATTTGCTCTGCTAAAATATTAAATGACTTTTGAAGATACTCTCTTTTAGTTATAACACAGAGCACAAAAAGAATATAGAAAAAAATAACAATTAAAGAACCTTTTACTACACATTATTCCTGTAATTTCAACTTTAAAAGCTGTGGAGAAGAAGACTGTAAAAAAACGAAATGAAATGATAAAGTGAAGTGTCCTGTCTTAGGTGGAAGTAAAAGGGAATCTCTGTGCATGTGTGTCTTATGCAGTCAGGTAAAGGAACAAAATCTAAATACCTCAGATTTAGGTGTGTTCCTTTAAAGTGTCCATGTAGGGGCAGATTACTTATTCTTTACATTGCTTATGTGCGAGCTTCTGGGAAGAAACAGAGCTAGAAATGTTTGCCTGGATCCTAATCACAGAGCCTAAAAAACTTAAAAGTAACTCTACTCTGTTCAGGTCACCATCTGCAGGTAAAAAGACTTCTTTCTAAATAGTGATGCTATAAACTGTGAGTGGTCTCTTTCAAAACAGTTCAGCATAACAGCCTGGAACCTCCTCAGGATGTGAAAATCTAAATGAAGTTTGATGTCTTAAGTCGTTGGCCCAGCTATAGCTACAAGACAGTGACAAGTCAAAAATGTGTGGGTTTTATGCTACAGATACTTGTTTCAATTGCTGTTATCCCAACCTTTCTATAAATCTAGTTCTTTAGACTTACTATGTTTTAGAAACATATTTTTAATTTACATTATTTTTTCTCTTTCTTTCTTTTCTTTCTTTCTTTAATTTAAAACAAAACCCTCTGATTCTCTTTTCTGTCTACAAAATGAAAGCTTCTTCGGATGTTTTCCTTCAAGGTATAATGTTTTTTGGAATGGAAATTCACTGCATGCAACTGCTGAATTTAACTGTTAGAACTTGGATGAGAGTGGTGTTTTGTTGGGTTTTTTTATTAATGAGGCTTCTAAGCATTCTACTCAAGGTACTTCCTAATTAAGTAGAATGGTTACATATTTCTAAACAAATTGTAGAGTTGATTCAGCAGCCCAAATACTGATTCACTATGGTTCTGAACTTAGATAAGTTCAAGAATGACCAACATTATTGGATCACATGAATTAAGAGAGTTTAATGTTAAAACATTTCTGCTCCTCTCTTTCTCAATTTGGCATGGGATCCAATACCACCAGCTACCCTACAATCCTGCAATTTACCCTTCTAGAACTCAACTCTGACTTTTTAACCTTTGTGATTTCACTCCAAATTATAAAACCGAATCATGTTGACCTGAACAAAATTCAGTGTCATCATCAATTACTCAAATGATGATCCTTATGCAAAAAAACCTGGAGTTTTGAAAGGGTTTAAGATGCATACAGATTTTTAATGCTGTCCCTGGATAGACACACTCTTAGCAAATATATCTAGCTGTGTTCTACATCTAAAACTTATCTGCATTCAGAAATGCAGAGATTTTATTAAAAAAAAAACCACACACAAAAAAAAAACAAACACACACACACACACAAAAAACCCCCCACTACATAAAATAAGCCCAAGAAATTTCCATACTTATAAAACGGAATTGTTATTTCCCCCTAATAACTATCAGCAGAAAATGTCAATGCCTATCATGCTAGTGTTCGCCAAGTGCTCAGATGTGTTTAAATGCTTAACTTGCTCAACTGATACTAAATATATATGTGTGTGTAGATATATATGTACAGCTACTATATAAAATTTGGAATATATCAAACTGTCTAGTTGGTGAACATTAGTAGGTGGTGAACTGCATATATTCAAATAATTGGAGAGTTTTATAAAGACTCTCCTAACCCTCCTCAAAAGACCCAGTTTTTGCCTTTATTTCTTGTGTATATGTATTTGCTCCTGTCTCAACATAAACCAGCCCTATTAAAGTCCTGCATTTCCAGTTAATACATCGCCTTCCACATGCAATACACAAATTGCCTTCAGATATCAAGCAGCTACGTAAAATATAAACCAAAAAAGAAATTCAAAATACTGTCAAATTACATTCTTGGGTGTTTCATTTAACCTTTAATGTTTACTTAGTCTGGCTTTGAAGCCATTTGCCCACAGCTGTTAACTTTATTGATTTGTGCTGCTTCCTTGTAAAGTTAAAGTGTGTGATACAACTGACTTTAATTAAAGTTCAAGGTAATATTACCATTAGAACCCCTCAGCACCCACCTGCCCCACACAGATCATCATGCACATGCTGCCCATTAGTCTCCCTCTCCCAGTTGCTCTGGTGATAATAACAGAATTCTTTCTCTTTTTGCTACTCTGCCTTAGGCACCTACTATTGACATCCGCCCCCGATCAGCTACAATTCAAATGAACAATGCTACACACCTGCAAGAAAGGGATGAAGAATATGGGTACGAGTGTCTTGATGGCAAGGACTGTGCCAGTTTTTTTTGCTGCTTTGAGGATTGTCGGACGGGAGCGTGGAGGCATGGGAGGATACACATCCGCATTGCCAAAATGGACTCCTACGCCCGCATCTTTTTCCCAACTGCCTTCTGTTTGTTCAACCTGGTCTATTGGGTATCGTATCTTTACCTTTGAAGGCAGAAGGAAATCAGTGATATGAGCCTTACTCACTGAATTTCTTAGAGATATGGTTTCCTAAACTCACTTGAAGTATTTATGATGCGCTTTGGAATGGTCTGAATTCTTTAGTGCCATAAGCCCGTAAATATCAGTCATATCATTTGTCCAAAAATTTCCATCTGGTTATTGTGAGTTATATGTCCATTCCACATGCCAAAAATAATTTGAAAATAAAATCATATGGACAGGTAATTTACAGCTGCACCTGCTGGAATAGAGAGAAACGGGGAGCACAGCAACACCGCTTAACAGCTGGTACTGCAAAGAGGGAGAGAGAGGAGATAAAGTGCTGTACAGCGGGCTAACATTGGCTATAATTATGCTATAGCTTTATTCTCTGTGGGCTTTTCTTTTTGGAAGAGTCATCTCTCACTTTGAATAGGTATTATTAAGCTAGGAAAGTTAACTTCTACTCCTACCAAGATGAAAATGCCATTCCTTTAAGAGCACATGTACAATGCTGTAAATATTTCAATACCTTGTAGTACATAAAGTCTAGTGCATGCATCTTTTGAGGGCCAAAATAAAAGAAAAAAGGTACCATAAAGTTTTGTCTTTTATTTTGTGTCTCTGGATGTGCTATTGTAATTGACATGTGGACAGAACTTTTTTTTTTCTTGAAATATTGCCCCTTTCCCTCATGCATGGAAGATCCAAGCAGACAGCACTTTCATGTAAGACATTAGAGAAGCCTTAAGGATTCAAATAAATAACATGTAGACAAATCTGTATGGCCAGTATAATAGCTCATAAAGTGTAATGTATGTGTCTGCTGCAGTTGTAGCCTTCATTTGCCATTGATAGTTCAACTGAATCTCCAGTAATTATACATTGCAAGATCAGCTTCCGAATTTAATTCACGTGCTTCTATTGTTCCTTTTCCTATGTTAAGCTCTACTTTTTTCCCTACACAAGTGTTTGTGGGGTCTTTTATTCTTTAAACCAGTCCAGGAAATAGCTTTTATTCTAGACATTATTTTTACATAAGAGCTTCAAGTTAATTTTGAAATATTAGACTTTGTATTATACATACACACACAGTTCTCTGCCCATTCATGTCTTTGATCAGCAATAGTTGTTGTCAGTGCTGCTTTCACTCGGTGAGTACCTTTACCAAAACAAACCTTTCCAATGGCTAGCACACAGTTTATAGATAGCCTTGAAAATAAAAGGGAACAAAAGGGTGTCTTGGCTACTAAATCATGTGTATGCAGTTATGTGAATTTAACACCTTCAGCCCACCTGGGTGAATCTTGAAAACCATTTATCCACTGGTTTTCACATCCTGTATGATGCTCAATTATGCAACCTTAAGCACATGTAAATAAGACTGACCTTTTTTTTTTTTTACTTGTAAAATGTTGTCTCCAGGAAAGTGGGCTTGCAGCTTGAAAAGGGAGATCTATAACCTATCATTAAAGAATTACTACTAGTTAAAATGGAAGAAAAGGAAAGTTTTCCAATGTTTGTATAGTTCTGGAAATAAAAATGTATAAAAAAGGAATATCTCTATCATCGATTGCTCCTCGTCCAGTGTATTTGAAAACATTTTAATAAAGGAATTGCACACACCTGTGGACTTTTTCAATAAAACTACTGCACTCAATTCCAGTTTTCCTGTGATTAGTTTATTAAAAGCATGCTTTGAGAACTAAACTGCTGGACTAGTTTGATTCATCAGCTGCCTAAATATAAGTAATTATAATCCTCATAGCCCTCTGCATTGTCTCATTTTGTATTCAAATGGATTACTCACATGATTTTCAAGGATGAAGATTAAATCTTTTGAAGGTTATCTTGTTCTAAATAATAATAATAACAAAAGTATTTAAACCAATCACTGAATTGGAAATACTCTAATGAAGAGCGATAACCTTTCTTTATCTACTTAGAGTCTCCACTACCTGTGTGTCAATCATCTTTCACATGGAAATGTGTTCCACCTGGTGGCAGACAGATCTCTAATTAATTTTTTTTCCAACAGCCAGTGATTTAACAGCTGTTAGTTCCTTGCAATTAATAAGTGTGACTGATTTAGTGTTTTAATTTTTACCTGGATTTTTCCTGCTACCAAATAGGTTTTATACAGACCACTACGAAACTCAGCCAAACCAGCCCTTTAATTTCCTTAGCCCAGGTACATTTTGGTTTACATATTCAGGATTTTTTTTGGTCATGGTCTGCGAAATTAAGGATTCAGAGACACTAAGCATTTTACCCTAGTCCAGGTCAGGTTACATGTGCCTGTGAAAAGCCTGCGACACTGATGAACTGGATGCAGTAACAAGGAACAAACAATCAGATCTCTCACTTGTGCAAGGTGGGATCTCCTTCCAGCAAGGGAGGAGTTTAGCTAAAGACTGATATAACCCCCATCTCAAAAACACAAACCACACAAAATGGAACAGTGTACCATGTCTACCTAAAGGAGTTGAATTTTTCTCACCACCACTACACAAAGAGAATAAGCCCTTAATCAGTCATTACCCAACACCCCAGCTCCTGCTACACTTACTGAGGTGATTCATCAATTCCTCCTGGGGAAAATGGATGAGATTCAAAAGGACAGTTCATGGAGAACCACAGAATTCCAAGTAAGAAAACGACACCAGAGCACAATCTAGTACTAACTAGATAAGAAGCACAGTGTTCCTCTGAACAGAGATTGTATTAGTTATGCAGCACAGAATCAAAGGATGACCTTTGTATTGTAAAGCCAGGCTGCCACCACAGTAAACAAAACAGCAAACAAAATAGCATTTGGGTGTGATAAGGGTTATTATTCAGAAAAAAACTGCCCAGAAACCTATCTATTATAGACATTCACGCATACATATTATATAAAACATTATGCTAATATATACATTATACATACCAACTCCCCCACTTATATTCTAGGGAAGAAACTCCTGACACGCCAAATTGCTAAAATGTTTTCAAGCTCATCACACTGCAGATAGCTATTACTGCTCTGGGATATGTCTGAGGATGTTCAGATGGTCATTAAAGGTCATAAAGTATACACTAGTGGCACAATCATTTACTTGATACTTATATTCCAAGACTATGTTATGCCCTGACAAGACAGGACACTGTTTTTTCCCAGGGATTATACCAAAACAGAACACCCTTGAAGCATTTATAAATCTTTATACATTTATAACATTTAAAACCCCCAGCTTACATAAAGAGTTGGTATTTAGGGAGATCATGTGACTCAAAAATAGTTCTCCTATTTTCTGTTAGCAAAACTCAGAAGACTATTTTAACTAGCCAGTATGGAATAATTGTAGCCTCTGTACAATACGAAATGATAAAGCTACACACGCACACAAAAAGATAAAAAAACCCTAAAACTAAGAGGTTTTGGTTTTTTTTTAATCCCTCATTTGTACCTCATTTTCCCACAGTCACAGCATTCTATAAAACATAAATTGATTCGTCTCACAATTATGTGTATCAGTTTCAATGACAGAGATATAGCAGCAAATATGGGCATATATTGGAGGTCCAAACATTTAGACCTTCTTCCATCTGTGCTGCCAAAGCCCTTCAGCCTTGCAATGTGTAGAAAAAAGTATACTTATAAAACATTCAGGCAAATTAATAATGTCAGAAAAGGAATAAGAAAGCTTTGTTAACTGCAAAAATGTTAGTGGATAGCATTACTTTGTGTTGAACCAAAAAATAATTTGGAAAATATAGTTTTATATTACCTGCCTTACCATCAAATCTCCGCTTTGTAGGACTGTGGTAGAGATGAGCTGCAAACTGAAAGACGATAAGTAAGGATTTTTTTAGGTTTGCTGAAGGGTTTCTCATGCTTCAAAGGAAAGGCAGGACTAAGTAAAAAAGTCTCTGTGTGAGAATTTGATAGTTGAGGAATGAAAATGTGGCTCAACTACGACACAAAGGCTGCAGTGAACATTGAGTGGAGCTGCTCCTCCAGCCTGAGTTGAGAACTAATCAGAGACAGATAAAGAATTTGCACCTTAAAGCACTAAAGAGGCAGCCCAGAACAGCAAGTTCAGGAGAGGAATTCAGAGGCAATAGGATTCACAGAAAGTAATTTTCAAGGCCAAAATAACAAAGGTTGCAGTTCTCTGAACTTAATAAAACATGTCTAGAGTTCAGGCTTTTAGTGATGCCGTGGCAGAAAGTTGATATTATTTGGAAATTAACAGCTACATCCAAGATAAGGTCTTCATTAAAAATAAAGCTTGTTCATGGGCTTCTGGAGTTGAAAGTATACAACCTGTTATTTTAAGCTAAGAGATCATTCAAGGTAGAATCCAGAATCCAAGGCAGTATGAACATAAAAAAAGTAAAGATATAATGAATCTATCTAAATGAGACTTAATTACAACCCAGGGGGAGAGGCAACACTTTAAAATGCAAGTGTTGTCTTTCAAACAAGATTTCAGTCGCTTTGCTGAGAATTTAATTAAATCTTACTGAAAGCTTCACAGATAAATCAGTTTATTATACCCATGAGAGATCTATTGTTTCTTTTATAAGAATTAAAAGCCAATGCACTTTGCCTCCTTATTTAGAAGGATTCTGCAGATGAAAAGATTTAGACTTCCTATTTACGTATTACTGAGTTTTTAATTTTAAAATCAAGATTTACAATGAAAAACATACCTGTTGAATATGCAAAAGAAAGCTCACGACCTTTAAAAGATCTTGAATAACAGACATGAACTAAAAGCTTTGCTTACAAGTCAGCAAACATATTCGACAAATACATTTGAATAATTCATTCCAGAATGTCCAGAATGTCAAATTAGCTCACAAAAACATATTAAAAAGGTTGTCTTTCTTGAGGGGAAAAAACCCCAACACAGTATGTTAGACTGGGTAATATATTCTCATTACCCAAATATTCTCTGTGCAATATCATGCTACCTGGAGATAGGTGAAGCGTTACTTTGCATTTTCAAACTATCTAGCAAAATGCCTAACCCTGTTAAGGAGGGAAGCACTGTGAATGTCACCTCTAGACAGCAGCAGTGATTTTTGGTTTGTTTGTTTGTTTTTTTTCTTGCAGGTTAGAGAATGACATATAAAGATATACTGCATTATTCCTTCTCTTTTGAATCTAAAATGTCTCTTTACCTAATAAAGCAACCGATATCAATCTATAGCCTACGTTCAGGCTCTTTCAGCTTATTTATTAACCTTAATTATCTTAATTCTGGCTGCTGGCAGGCAAGTATGATCTTGCATGTCACAACAATACCACCCATGGGCAGCAAAAAACCCAGGAGTTAGTCTCTATGACCCCATAATGATTCCCTAATCATCAATTAATAATGTTACATATAATTAAGATTTTCCCATTTCAAGAAAGCAGAATCCTCCTCTAAGCAATTGCCCATAGCTAGTAACACAAACTATACTCTGTATTAACTCATGCAGGAAGAAATTCCCTTTGCTACCATAGAAACCAAGGATGAGTACTCTGTGCCATCCCTTGAGTTTAATCATTTTAAGACTGAAATGCATATTTGGAGGCAAGGATAAACAGAAAATTTGTTTCTGAAGGCTTTTTCTGAAGGAGAATAAAAGCAGGAAATGAATGTAAGTCCACTGGACAGTAGCAGGATGACTCAATTCTTGTATCTTCTCAGACAAAATGACAGAAGTCTCAGGGAGACAGAGCCATTGCAGCACTGCCAGACATCTGCACAGAACTCTCTGTCTATACTCCTCTATAGCCTCCATGATTTGCAAGAAAAACGAGGATAAATTATCTCATACTGCCAAGCAATTATTCCTACCAAGAACTTTTCTGATGGTATTACTCTTGGGAGAAGTGTCAAATGAAATGGTCATTTGTTCAAGCCTTTCCTCACTTCTCTTTTTCCATTATTTTAGTTGATTCTTTTCCTCCTCAACCTATTTTACAGATGAAGTGAGAAATGAGCTTGAGAGACAGTTCTCCCTTCTTATAGATATTGAAATTGTAAGAAAATGACATCAGATGGCTTTCAAGGAGCATCTAAAGTGGCTTAACGTGCAAAAAACCCAACTTGTTAGTTTTATGAGTTATATGACAGAGGAATGCTATCCTTACAGAGAGCAGGGGGAGCAAATGATATAGGCAATGTGAAGTCTAAACCGACACTCGTACAAAGTTTATATCAAAAGATGTAAAATGAATCCTTTGAGACTCAATCTATGCCTTAATCACAAATCTGGAAAATCTCACCACCTGCCTCTTAACCAGTGACAGCATTATAAGACGATTAAAGATGAAAGGTTTTAGAGCTTTTTAAACTGCAGATCTTACAGATTCCCTGCTTTCTTTCTCATGAAGATTTTATATTTGTTCTCATTTTGTATTTCAGTTTTCCTAATCTAAAATGAAAGTCATTGAGACTGAAATATATGTTTTGCTCTTTATGCACTGAAAACACAGCAAAGCAAGCTGTCAGGGAAGATCCAACTGTGAACAACAAACTACTTAGAGCAAAGAGAAGGTAAAGAGAATTCTTGCAGAAGAAATAGAAATAATTAAAAAGAGCAAAAAGACTATGCAACCAAGCAAGCAAAAAGCAGCCTATTATGCAAACATGGAAGTTTTCAGCTTAATTAAAACAATGTGAAAAATCTTATTGTCCCTCACAGAGAATCAGTTCATATTTTCTACAAATGCTCCTGAATAAATTAACAGATTCATCAGTCCCTGTAACTTTCCCTGGGACTACTCATGGAATAAAGAATCACATAGTGCAAGTCTTAAAAGAATTCACAATTACATCAGTTAGGCAGTACAAGTTCATTTCCCTTTTCTCAGTATCTTAAAGTCATACAGAACTCTAATAGATTTTGTAGGAGGGGAGAAGAGGGGTTTTCCTGTGGATAAAAGTGCATTGGGACTTCCCATGTCTGAATGTGCAAATCTGCAGAGAAGTATCTTAATGGCAATGTGATACAGAGCCTTGTACCCTGCCTAATGCACTCACAACAGAAGTAATAGCAGTGGAAACAAAATAAATATTGAAAGAAGTGTCAGTCATTGTTAGAGCAACTTAAGGACATGTTAAAATCCTCCAAAACAGTTCCTGTGTTCAGTGGGAATGTGTGGCTTCCTTTCCAGAGGCAGCACAGGTATCCAAGCTTCAGTCAAACACGTTTCCTGACAGAGTCGTTCCACTGAGTTAAGAATCTGACCTCATGCTTTTCAATTCGAATTGTTCAATAAAACTACCAGGATATGTAGTCCTTACTCTACACGTGATCTTACTTTTGCATACACTGTTTCAGTGCCTATGTCTGAAGCATTATCAATATCATGCTTTGCCTTCAGGATGCAAAAAAATTCTACCTGTAGTTGACTCTGCAAGACAGTGTTTTAGTGTTCACTTTGACCCTTCAAATATTTCTCACTGTAGCTCTTTACCTCAACTGCTCATTATAAACTTCGGACATACTCAGCAAATCGATGGCTAAGCCACATGAGGGGTTTCCTTGTAACTGTTAGGATATGATAAACATTTTTGTTTCTGGAGGCCTAAAATTAAATCTGAATAACTGGCAACTATCTTTCTTGAAAAAGCCAAACTGTGCATAACATGTTTTGCATATTCACAAAGGCTTTTGAACCATTACCTTTTCTTCTAGATAATGGTACCTGGTTTTGAGTTGGTACAAGATGAGAGAGAAAAGATCTACCTTCTCATACTTGTAGAGCTTCAGAGAAGAGCCAGATACTTTTACGTGTTCTTTCAAAGCACATTCATCAGCTGTAACAGGGAAGATTTTCTTGTGTAAGGAAATTTAAATGAGCATGTACACTGAAGTAACTCTATATGACAGTTACTTTTTTGTGTACACCATTAACGGTTACTTTTTTGGGGAGTTCAGAAGAATAATTATGCCACTTAAAGGTAAGAGTAAATCCTAAAATTTGACAAATTCTTGTCAAAACAAATAATATACTGAATTTTCATATATTGAATTACTAAAGATTTCGTGCATTTTTCTCTCCTATCTTGCCTCCTGCAAGCCTGAAATTATCTTTCAAGTATACTTATGTTCCCAAAAGTGTACTTTCAGTGCTTCCGAGGGCTCCACACAGCCGAAATTTTTTGATCACAGCCTGCTCAGAGACAGCTAGAGAAATAGGACCTGGAACCGGAATAGCTACAAGTAGACAGCAAAAAACCTATAGAAAACACACTCAAGTGATACTGTGGATTTTACAATTCAGATCCTGCTGGCAGAACCTGCTCAAGAGTTTTCAGCCGTGCATTGCTCCTTGTTCCTCCTGATGCTGCTGGGAGAATCCCATTGCTCCTGATGCCACATGGGTAGCTGCTGGCAGAAGCCAACCCTGCTGCTCTGGGCAGTAGCTCTGGGCCTGGCTCTGCCCTGCTCCACTGGCGGTATCAGGACATGGACAGAAGCTGGACACCGGTTACACTGCTGGAAAAGACAGGTTCGTTCTCCATGAAAAACCATCCTCCCTTCTGGACACTGCCACTCTTGATAGGCACTGCCTTTGGCAAAGCTTTCCTTTCATTAAATCCTACACTGGAAGCTGAGCTAAGGGCCTGTGTTTTGAGAGGTCAGAGAATTTAGTTTTCAAAGTATTGTGCATTCTACCTGTATGACTAAAGCTGAAAGGGCCATGTGATTACATTTTGTGTTCACTGGAATCTTTAAATGTCATCACTCCCAATAAATAAGACAACATAAAGTGACTCTCTAGCTTCATAATAGTATGATTTAATTTAACATTATATTGTTTTGTATTTTTTTGTTAGAAATAGGCAACAATTCTGTGACTATGAGATCTACATTTTTCCTAAATTCATAGCAGCTTTTGAAAGAAAGATTTTCTGTGAAAGAAGTTAAGTGGATCATTTTTTCCCCCCAATTACTTTCACTAAATACCTGCTGTTCCAATATTAAATAAAATTTGGTATTAATGAATTCTGTCTGTAGGTGGCCAATTGCATTTGGTATCACATTTAAAAATTTACAAGCAAACATCTCTAACCTCTCACTACCTTCTTCTCCTCTAATCATCATATAAGTGATTGTTTCAATATAAAGCAACTATCTAGAGCACGAATTTTTCCTCAGGATGCAGAAATTACTACAGCTTTTTCCTTATGCCAAATACTAAACATAGATTTCCTCCTCCCCCCTCCCCCCTTTCAATCCCCAAAAAGAGTAGAAATCTCATATTCTGATAACTCTTATGGAAGACTGAATGCAGGATTTTGGAAGGCTCTTCAACTATAAGCAGTAACACTGGACCTGAACAGCTTAAGAGCTCACAGTATAGCTGTCTCTTGGCAGTAATCATTTAGTTCAGCTGAATGCTAACAGCAATCATTTACTCTAACTGAAAGCTAAGAATCCTTTCTTGAGACACAGTGCTATTTTCCTTCTGTCTATTGCCTGCAGCAAAGTCAATACAGTGTTTCTAGAAGTAATAATAACAACAATAAACCTTTCTTTTCAAAAAAATTAAATGCTGCAAGCTACTGTAAAGTTGTACATTTGGAGAGGTCAGGGAATTTAGGATGTGAAGGGCTATGTACTCCCACCAACATGGTTCTGAGCCCGAGTCAACAACCCCGAATGTAGCCCAGAGGCCTGTGTCCCTGACAAACCCAGAGCTTTACTGCATCCCTACTTGGTGGATAGTTAGCTTCTGACCTGACCATGCCATCGCCTTTTGCTCCATGCTCTGCCTTTTGTACGAAGCTCTACTCTCAAGAACAAGACTGCTGTGAGCTTTTCTTTTTTTATTTTTTTAAAGACACTTTCAGATAGAAATTTCCATAGGTGAATTTCCAGCTTTTAAGCAGCAAATTCACCAGAATAAACATGGGAATTTCCTGTAACTGTAACCATCTCAGAGAATATTCTTAGTTTAAGTCATGTACTTCATTACTCATTTTATCCTGGGTATTTCTGAGAATTCATGAAATAAATACGTTAATGAAATAGATATTAGTCACCATCATTACCCAATAAAATTCAAATTAGAGCTGTAACTGTAAAAAGAGTCAAAGAGACCAATGAAGAAGCAAAAAAAATGCTTTCACATGAATGAAGAATTTTATGTAACTGATGAAGCAGCAGTTTACCCAATTCCCAGGTTGGTCACGGGTGCTGTAGGGCAGGTATAATAGACACAACAAGACATCCTCTACATCCTGAGGCATTACAAGTAATCCTTAACTGATCGACTTATTTACCAGGTGGAAAAAGAGTTTTCTGTCAGAAGACAAGCCATTGTGTTCTACTCTGGCCCTGCCCAAAGCTTAACCAAAGTATAGCTTCTATTGAACATACCAATTAATCTATTTCTGCTATTGCCAGCTATAAATCTCATTCACAGTCTGGATTACCAGAGAGAGAAATACATTTGTTCTTATGCCTTTCAAAAATACAGTATGTTCTACACTGGGTGGTGAATAGCTCATTGCCTAGTTAACCATCCATAATCACTGATATTTGTCAGCATTCCAGGCAGATAGACATGCCCAATTCAGGGCTGTTTAAAAAAGATTTGGAATAACATTTAGCAAATAAATGCAGCACTTCATAAAACATTAATGATTGTCATAAGCAATAGAAAACGTTATCACACGGAACAAAACAGTATGTTTAAAATGCCCACAGAGAGAGATTCAACACCAGTTTCCTTTGCAAACTAAACACGCTTTGATGATTTATCTTACAATGGTTGATAAAGCAAGAGGTTTGACAGGTGGCCAAGTCAGGGCAGCCTTTTTTCAAGTTATGTCTGACTGGGAGCCAGGTAGGGAATAGCCTGCTTCAGGAATGAGTGCTTACCTGCAGGGGTGTTCCCTATAAATTTGAGTTACTAGTCAAGAACAGGAATAAGATCTTCATAGTCATGAATTAATGTAAATAGACACAATGGTATATTCTGATTCTCTAAGAAATAATTGCATTTTCCCTTCTTTTTTCTGAGTTAAAGAATTTGCTAAACTACAACTTGTTTAGGAAAATCAGTTTAACGTCAGTTTCCTGGGAAAGGGAAAAATGACGATCAGTTAGAAATAAATAGCCGTATCAGGTTACTGCAAACAACACCAGTGTTGTTATTAGTAATCATACTTCTAAATTGTAACTGGGCGAAAAAAAAACAAACCCAAAAAACTCCACAGCTGCCACTTCTATTTCATTGCAAGTTTCTCACTGTTCCTCATTCCCTGATGGTTAACAGAGAGACTCTGCAACAAATCACTACAAGAAAATTCACTGCCTTTCATTGATTACAACATTTGCATCAGAAAGGGAGTCTGGTGTTTCTTTGTAAGGAGGGTAAGGTTTTGACACGGAAAGCTTGTTCACCTAATGTTTTCAAGTTGCAGAAAGGATTTCTACACAACCTGCATTTAAAGCAATGAAAAGAAAAGCACCTTTGTTTTTAAATTCAGGTATCATGTTTAATTATTCTATTTTATTTTCTTCAAGCAGAAGTTGTACAAAACTGCAAAACAGACAACTGGAAAAAGCAAATGTTAAGAGTTTAGACTGTAGTCAAAATGCAATAAGAGAGCCACCAGAAGCAGGGCAGTTTTCTCAAGAGCAGGTGGTGGTGTTCCTCTATGTCTACGAGGATTATCATCAGGGAGTATTCCGTGCCATAAGGTTGCATAACACCTTTATGAAATCAGGCATCCTGTTCTATGGCCTGTATTATAAATTGTTAAAAACCATGAGTCATTTCCTCATCAATATTCACTTGTCAAGCACAGATTTGTTTCATTAGATCTGGTAACTAATGATCTAAATAGTAAATGGGTGACAAAGTGATACAGCAAGTTGATAAACTACGTCCTGTCCTGTTCATATGCACGTCACCAGGCTGCCAGGCTACATTTCACTCACACTTCTTTTTTTAGGTCCTTATATTTATTTATCACGAGGCTAATTAAACATGCATTCAAATTAACGAGCATAATTTTGTCAAGGTCATTAGGTTTCAGACTGTAGCCTAAATGCTCTTATCATTGTTTTCCCTATTAAAATCTGAGTTTAAATAGAAGCTCAGCATTTCAGACACTTGAATCATAAGCAATTTCATTCCCCTTAAGGGTGGGTCATCCACATTTACCGCTGGCTAGCACTGACTCATTCTGTACTTTTGCCATTCCTAGTTTTTCCCTTCTTAAAAAAATTAACTTAATGTGATCATTGTTTAGGCAGAAGTTTTTAACTCCACGAATATTCACATGAAGCTACAAATCCCACCTTTATGGTGACATTTTTTCTTTTGCTTTAATTTATTGTACTTGCTTTTATGGTTTAAATTTAAGTCACTAAGTACTCCAAGCTTCTTCTTTCTTACAGGTTATTTCTACAGTAACATCTAACTAACTGCCTACTCTGGTTCTACATTGCTCTCAGAAACTCTGCAGAGAAAATTAAAATCTACACTTTGTACAATTTACTCTCCATTTTATATGGACATAACTTCCCTCCACCATCCCAATTATTTTTCCACTTCTACTCACAGGTCCCCTTGGAACTAATAAATGTTACCTACCAAAGCTGAATCTTAATTTGACTCCAACTATTCTGTGTGAGACACACAACATTTCAAATTTTAATAGCTTGTTTGTCAGCTCAACTTTACATCCACAAAACGTTACAAGATGTGATGAAAATCTCATGTCTTTGGAAAGTCTCAGTAGGTTCCATTGCAGGCCTCTGGCACTAATTTTTTTTAAATTTTTTTTTTTCCACCCACATATTCTAGTCCATAAAATGTATTTTGGGTCAAAACTTTTGAAAGAGATTTGTTGAATAAAATAATAAAATCTTTATTTCTAGGCATCTCCCGAAAGGTCCACATCCCAGTTTATTTCAAGTAAATTAGCTTAGCATTTGTGTGTGACCTCTCTGAGGTTTTCTGAAAATTTCCTACCTGAAAGGTAGAGAGGTGTCAAAAAGCAGTGATGTCCTAGTGGTGATGTTTAGCCTCCCACTTTATGACTGACTGTCTCTGTGGTATTTGCTCCCGTTCAAAACAGAACTTTCATTTTTGCTCATATATCATTTGATCCCTTCTACTTGGGGCACATGTATTATTCCAGTGGAGACATACAGGCATCTGAGGGGCAGCTGTCTAAATATTATTCAGGCAGTAGAAATCTAAAATGTGGAACCCACAGTAATGTAATAAGCTACTGCTGGAGCACAGGGAAAAGGGTAGATGTCTTGAGGACAGAGACAAAAAGTGGAAGAGAACATACAGTTACTTGTAAATGCAATGAAATATGCTGCCAAAAAAAAAGTTACAGTGGCTTGAACTACTTATTTGTTCTTGGAATAGGTAAAGCTAGAAGGCATATGGTAATAGAGCAGTGAGAATCACATGCTTGGGCTAGAATACGTCACTGCTATCAAACAGCATTAACTGCTTAGACTTTTAAGTATCTGGTCCTGTAAGAACTGGCACAAAAAATTATGTTTCTCTATAAATTGTATCTTGTGAGTAACTGTCTTTTCAAAACTGAATTGTTCTAATGCTGCAGTGGGAGTGCACTCTTGTTCATACATCGGAAGTCCACACATACTGAAAATAATCCCAGTCATGGCAGTTTGATCACTGTTCATTGTTTATTATCAGGCAGCATTTCTCATGATTCATTGTTTTACCACAAAGGTAGTCACAAAAAAACTCCTTCAGATGGAATGAGCTGGTTGCTTCATAGTGCCTCTGATACAGATAATATGGATATACATGATAAAAAGTATAGAAGCATTTCTTGCTTTAAAAGCAAGAGTAGAGACCTATTAGAACATGAGCAGCTGACAAACCCTCACAAAGTGACTTACTCCCATGAGCCACTGCTAAATTTATCACACTTTTAATGGACAGCTTCCTTGCCTCCAAAATAGCTAACAAGCTCCACTTTTCATCAGGATAATACCTAAAGTTTAATTTTGGATCATGTTAGTGCACATCTTATAGGTTATTCTTCTGGTCATATGGATGAGTTTTCCCAGAATTATTTTTATGCTAATTGTGATACACATCACCTTGAATCTCATGATAAAAGTAATGAATCATTTTTTTAAAAAGCAATAATTAAACCTTTATACTTTTATAAGTAATTAATTGCAATTGCAGTTTAGGATCAAAGACTCCCCAAGCAGAAGTTTCAGAAATTACATTTGAACATTCTCTGAAACAAAACATTTAAGGTGCCAGGTCCCAATTTCATCAGTTTACACAAGAAATAACTCAAGCTATAATAATGTACTCCTACCACGTTCGAATTGGTGTCACAAGCAGAATTTTATCCAAGATTAGCAGTAGATTTGGTTTTGTTAATTATCTCTCATGGATATCAGAGATTCTAAATCAAAAAGCCCTGATTCAGGTAATAGAAATAATAAATTACTTGACAATATATAAAGGGCAATACTGGAATGAATGAACACTCAGTGGTAAAGGCCAATAGAGAGGTGTATATCAAAACATCATGGTACTAACCAGCAACATCTGGAGATCTTCCCATCTGAATGCTCAATGGACTACAGTGATCTGCAGCCAGCTCGTGACAAGGGGCATCTCTCCAGACAAAATCTGGAGGAACATCGCTCTGGATACAACTGCACTTCTCCACGTGGCTGAGCAAATGTCTGAAAGTTTCTCAGTTACAGCTTGGGCAAAACCCAATGGGAAAGAGCAGCATAAAGAAGAGCAAGTCTGCCTAACTGTACTGACTAAATGAAGAGAAACTGAAAAAGCCTCTCTGATGTCCAAGCCATTATATTTGTTCATTAATCCTTTCACCTATCCTTTTAAGTTAGCCATGTAAGGTACAGGAATACAGGAAGTTATATAGTACAGGCAATTAACCTTCAGTAAAGATTTTTATGTGGCCCACTTTACAATTCCATCTTCATTTTGCCAAAGGTTAAATAAGTAGTTAGAAATTAATCCAGCTCTTTGTTAGTTCAGATCTGGGCAGAAAAATCAGACTGACACAACTGAACAGAATATTCTGTGTTCAGTCTATGCTGAACAGACTGCTTTGTTGGCAAAATTGTCCAATCACTGCTATAAGATGAAAAGACAAGTAAAAATAATTCCTCTTAGCACTCATGCTGGTTGAAATCCCTCAAAGCTCATCAAATCCAAAATATTACTTGCACTGTATTCTTGTGAAGCCATTTGGACATCCTGTCACAACTGTATATTTTAGTTCAAAACATTCTGAATTCCTTTTCTCTCACAAAACAAAACGTCCCAGATTGCCATCCCCATGCTTTAATGCACAAATGAAATTTAGTACATCACTGCCTGGAGTCACAGCAATACTACCCTCATGGACTTTTTTGTATACACAAGCACGGAGCTAGAGGTTGAAAGAGAGGAATCTTTTCTATTACTTTGTGGTTATTTGATTCCCTCTTCAGTATTTTAACATCTCCTGAAGACCTTTCTTTCCTCTTACTTCACATCAATTATAACATTTAAAATAAAAGTCTAGCAAACAAAGCCAAAATGAAATGTCAGAGGTCTGATAACACAAATGTTGTATTAGTGTTTTGTATTACAGCTATTGAACAACGAAGCTTCTCTGAATAGAAAAGGCACTTGGAGGCAGTGATCAAGCAGTTTACAGCAAGATCACTGCTATCTTAAGAGAAGTTGCTTTATACATATTTAAATGAAGTATTTTCTGAGGAAAATGAACAAAAGACCTATCAGACACATACTTTCCTTTACAAATTTACTTGGGATTATTCTAATAGCTCTGCCAATCCGAGTTCAGTGTTTCACAAATGGTTTTGGGTAACACAGTGGGGTTGCAGAGTAAAGAAAGAGGGAGATAGAAAATGTCACCCCCCTTTTTAAATAGTGCATTGTGATTTTTCCATTGAGGAAAGACAGATGTGTCTATTCCTTCATAAGACATATGGCTTACATAAATATCTCTTAATACAATATAGTGGGGGGAAAAAAAATTGAAACACCATGAAAACCCAATAAAAACCCCCAAACCAAATAACGAAACCTCAATTCTCCCTGAATCAAAAATACCTTGAGTTAGCATAGGTGTGGCCACAGTAGAAAAGTGAGATCATTAAGTAAAAGAAAAAGCAGGCACAGGAAAACATTTTAACTGGTTTTTAACTGGCTGCTTTTATACAGACATCTTGATCCACATGTATACATGAAAATACACACACCATATAGTATTAACTGCCTTGCTTCTTATTCTTAAGATTTTATGCACTTGAATTTTATACTTCTTTCAAGCACTAAACTAAAGCAGTCTCTAGTTTGTTAACTCTGATGTTATTTTAATAAAGGAATCCCTATGGCCCTGTCATTTGTGACCTTTAGAAGCTATCAAATGATAATGACTTCTGCCTATTTGCCCTGGAAAATTCACTTTCAGACCTGTAATAAGAAGTCAGAACTACAATAATGCTTCATTACAGCACACATCATGTGCAATGTTTTTATGCTGCGTGAAAAAGAAATTGAATTCAAAATGGAATTTGCCAAGAGAAATATAAAGAATTTAAAAGTCAACAGACATCAGAAAAGGGCACTTGGTTTTTGGCAGTGGGATGGAATATGACCTTTGAATTTATTCACATTTGAAAGCTCTCTTTATTTTAATGGCAAAAATGTAAAATTATTCTAAGAAAATGACAGTGGTACTTTCTGGGTTTCATTACTGTGAGTATAATTCCAGAGCCTGGTATGTTTTATGTTCCCATTCTACAATAAAGCTTTGTATGAGTCTGAGGCTACAAAATCCCTCTAAGAAAGGGAGAGGCAAATGCCATAGCTCCAACCACAGCAATCACCTCATGTGGATTACTTACAGCACTTATTGCCTGATGATTTTGTGTTTGCACTTATCAAAGATATAGGTAGACCTTACAAGGGACAAAGATTCTTTTCTGAAAACTACCAGAATTAGTATGAGTATTTTGAAAACTGAGAAATTTTCTAGTAGATTCTTGCCAGGATTGTAAAAAGTTTAGAAACTTTCTCAAACAGGGGTTTGAAGGCTTCAGTTCTTTCCTGTTTTAGTGATAAAAGCAACACCAAAAGAGTACACATGATAAGTAACTTCCTACCTAAGGTTTGTTAATACATCATTCTTAGTCTGAATTGCGTCTTTAGTTTAGTTACGTTACTTTCGAAGCAAGGAGCGTTCTTTATTCCCTATTAAAATCCCCACTGAACCTGAACAGTGGCTTTTCAAGCAGATGGTTTAAGTTCTTTAACTTCATTGACTGGTTCGAAACACCCTTTGCTTAACTTTCTCAGCCCACTAGTCACATTTTCATTTCTCCTTGTAGTAAATCTAAATACAGAAGAGCAAAGCACAGAGGAGAATTATTTGTATTCAACTGGCTTCAGCAAAAGTTCTGTGCATTTTCCATATGAGTTGTTCCCTAATCTCTATCAAATTGTATGCAGAAAAAACCAGCAGATAGTAATGTGCCTTTTACACATAATACACGAATGCTGAAATGTCTTCTGAAAAATCAAGAATCAAAGATACAAAAAGCCACTCTAGAATAAAAACATTCAATGAGAATAATATTTATAGAGCTTCCATGTGAAGTTTTGATCCCTGCCCACGAAGTAGTGTGCCATCAGGGCACTGACCTCTCCTTGAGCTGAGACACCTCTCAGGTTTGGGACCGTTTACCAAAACCACATCTTTGCTAAGTGACCAGTATTACACATAGCCTCAGAGTATGATTTGTGCCTTGGTAACCGATTCGTGCCTTGACAGTTTTGTATCACTTTTCAAATGACTGTGCTGTACAGTAATAGAGTGAACCTTGCCATCAAACTTTGTTAAGTCTCACTTTTAGAACATTACATTAAAATCACTTCTGCTAATACTTCTCACAGTGCTTCTTTAAAGTGATCTAAGTCACCCATTTGTGACAAACATGTCATCAGCAGGATCCTAAATCAGCATTCACAATAGGGCTATGCCTTCTTGTAAAGTCTTTTTGGTGCTTAAGCACACTCCGGATGTACTAACAATGACTATTTTTCTACTCTACACTGCTAAATGGGAGAAGAAATATGTTTTTATATTGTACACCAACAAAAAGTATAATTTTCAAACCACCTGTGGAGATTGGTGATTCCTTCATTATCCAGAATACCTCTGACAAATTCTACTATCACATATTCTGGATCCAAGATAACATGACAGAGTAGAGCCTGGAGTGAATACGGTGCTGAAGTATTGTACAAGAGAATGGTCTATGAGTAGGAGACACTCAGCAGCTAAGTACAGATTAACTCTAAACTGGCATGTGCTTTCAATTTCAGCGTTTATTCATACAAAATGTCAAATGCTGAAAGAGTATCAGAAGAATATTCAAATTGCCTTAGTTTCATTAATCAAAGACAAGCCATCACCTGTTACCTAATCCTATGCAGCTATATCATATATACTATACTAAGTTATTCTTTCTATGTAATAGCTTCACAAATAAAAGAAGCAATTAAGTGTATCTAATCACATAAAAACTGTTAACATATTTATTTTTCCATCTTGACATGAGAAATGTTGAACCTTAAGTATCATTTCAAATAATTTTTCCCAACCTAGAGGATGATCTGGGTCAAGCAGAAACTCCATGTTTCATAGTTAAATATACACTTAAAGGAGTAAATCTACTTCTGGTGACATTGTTCTTTCTAATAGGCAACTATTAGAATAAAGATAAATTGCAAATTAAGAATTTCAGATTGAATAAATTACATCTTTTTGATAGTATATTCATCGGGGGGGAAAAAAAGGCATTTTAGCACTTGAACAAAAAAAATAAAATATAAGGAAAACAAAACGGAATAAAAGTGAACATAGTCAGGACCTTCCAGCACATGAAACTAGTTTTTTCACAGTCACCATTTCCAGTTCATCTGACAATCTGGTTACTGCACATAGCGTTGCACATGGGATTGCACCATATGCACACACTGACTGCTCATGACCTGAGAAAGCTGTGTGTTTTGCTTTGACAAATCTTATAATTAGAAAACTCTGAACAAAAAATTCAAAGAATTCTACATGAGTACCAACAGCAGGAAGTGTAAAGATGGCCCCAGAGGGAGCCTCACAGCTCAGTTAACATCAATGACATTGTTTCAGGCTTTGGCAAGAACAAAGAATTCTCAACTCACTATACCTTTTATCCTCTGAGGTCTGCTCTTCTTCAGGAAGTCTTTACCTCTTCATCAGTAAACCCAATTTATTCTTTGTTCAGAAATGTGAATTAGGTTTCATTAACAAAACACGAGACAAACTATGTATCTTTACATAATGAATAAACTTTGGAGCTTAACTGCCATGCAGCTAGAAACAGTTTCACCCAAAGCTTCCTTTGTCTACTATCTACAACACAATTTCCAAGTATTCCTTGTTCACCATTGTTTCTTCTTTATCCACCAGAATCTCCTGAGAGTAACTCTGAACTGACTTACAACAGGACTGCCTGCAGATACCACCTGGCTTGGCTTCAGAGTTACTGAGAATTACCAAACCAGCTACAGGACTAACTGTAGCCTGTAGTTTCCCTTTAAGCTTTCACAGTGAACCTTCATGATCAGGTTAACCAAAATCTAAACTACCAATTTACACATGTAGTTAGGGTATGCTATGGGTACCATTGAGAAATGCAGAATTTTTCAACAAAAAGAAAAGGAGCATGTAATGGGTTTGTTACCCTCCCTGAGAGGGAAAGGGAACTAGGATAGATCAATCTGATGTATATTTTACCAGTAAGACACTCCATACCATGTTACATCAAGCCTAGATATAAAAGAGACAGGAAGGAAGCAAATCTCTCCTTCTCTTCCGGGTAGCTGCGTGGGTGGTCGAGCTGTCTCTTCGGAAGAGGAGAGGGTTCATTGTGGAGAAGCAGTCTTTGTTGTTAGTTCTTCTCTGTGTATATAGTGTTTATAATTTTTCTTTCTTTCCTCTCTGTGTAAATATAAAGCTATTTCTCTTGGCAGTTTTGGTTCTGGAGCTTTTTTTTCCCTTCCCTTTTTCCCCCCTTTCCCTCCTCCCCTTCCCTTCAGAGGGAAGTGGGGCACAGGCCCAGTGAATACCTGGCATTCAGCCAAGGTCAATCCACTACACAGCATTAAAGAGTGAAGTGACAGAAAAACGTTATTCAACACTATAATAGACAAGCCTGTTAAATCATTCTAAATTTCTTCTACCAGCTGGAAACATGGAAAGAAGAAAATTGATTACTGGGAGCTGCACGCTGGCAGTTCAGTACCACTCTTAAACAAAACTGTGAAAAGGGAAACAAAGAGCACGTGTGAATGACAGAAGATCCTCCAAGATAAAAAAGAAATTAATACATATTGGTTATGAGAGTACTAGAAAGTTTTTAAGCAATCAAAAGAGACTGACATTTTAGAATACCCTTCGGACAGAGAGAAAACTAATTTATATTAGCTTACATAAGGTATTAAGGAGGCAATATAAATCAACTGGGAAATCCTTTCTGAGTTCTGCTCTGAAATGGCTAAAATATATAAAGCGAAACCAGAAACTACTGCCTACCACGGATTCAGTAAAAGTGAAAGTATTGTGCTGGCAATCTCCAAGTTGTTATAATCAGTAATTCATCCTAGTTGTGATTAAGTGAACTAGATTATGGGAAATAGCTCTAACACTAATTGGTTTTAAATCTTAGGCCCCTGCATTTCTTACAAGCCTTTAAAATAAATATAAACTTTAACTCTAGTGTCTTTTGGTATTTCTTTTAGTTGCTAGTAAGCGAACTTTTGTTAAAAAGTACCGCTGAATTCCACAAAATCTCTTTGCCTATCCAGAGCTCAGCATGTGCTACTTGCTTTCCCTGTTAAACCAACAGGATCTAAGACATTTCAGTTTTCAAAGTAGCCTTGAATTTTACAAGAACCTTGTAAACCTTTGCCTTTCTCTCAGTGCTCAGTTCATGCTGGTCTCTCTATGAATGGTTTTGTTCCCTTTTTGGGGGTGAGGAACATGCCAATAATGATTTTTTTCAGGTATCTCTGTGTCTCATGCTGTTTTTAGTCTTAAACTTGGTCAAAACCTTTTAAACAAATTTGATTACAGAGAAAACCCTCAAAGAAGAGAAATATTACACTAACAGAAAGCAAGAATATCCATAAAAAGGTATGAACCATCTGATAAAATACCTGGATCAGCCTTCACTCTGCTCCACTGCAAAGTACTAAAAGAATGACAGGCACGTGAGGCAGTTCTGCTGAAAAGAGACCTAGACCAAAAATTTCAGAAGCCTTTAGTTCAGTTTATAGGAACTGTGAAAGGTCCAAATCCCAGATTTATGTATTTTATCCATTTCTAATTAAAAAAAGATCTGATATACACTTAAAATTTCTGCTACTTCTATCTCAGTATATATGATCTACAGTCATTTTGAGTCAAAGTTCAACATGGAATGAAAGAACAATATTAGGATACAGTTTCATGGCCATTTTTCACTGTAAGGCTGATATTCTTATCCTGGTACAACTACTCAGTCCTCTCATTTGAGCATGATCTGCAGGAGAGATCCTGCAGTAAACACCAGTGCAGGTTTCACCACAATCTGATAACTGCTGAATTACTGTTTATTGCTGCTACTGATTATGATCCTGATTTCATCTATTAAATCCGTGTTTTTTAGTATTTATTTATCATACTGACATGAATATATGATTGTTTAATACTACAGACTGATGCTATCTGAAAAAAATGACCAAAAATAAGGCTGTGATCAACAATCTCACGAGAAGTTCTTCCAAGGCACTCATAAGTTGAGAAACACCTTCACAAGGATTGTAAAATAACCTCTTTTCTTGCTTCATCTCTTTCTCAGGCCCCATCAAAAAAGACAGCTTCAGACTTGTAAGAAAAAGCTGTTCATTTAAGAACAGCTGACCTTACCAGACTTACTAAAACATTGTGCTGGAGATTAAACACTCAGTGTCAACCAGAATACTGAGATACAATAGTACAACTACTGCTGAGTCACAGCATAATAATATGATTAAGTAAGGTGGATTTCTTTGCCAACGGCAGAGGAAAAAAGGTCTGTTCTCTAAAGTGCATGGATAAGAAAATCTGCAAACAGAAAATCCTTTCTACCATCTCAGTGCAAAAGCCTACTTTGACCCCTAGTTTATACCATACTCTTGAGAGCTTCACATTCACTTGGTAAACTGAAGAGTTTTATGGCCCCCAAAGAAAAAAAAAAAGGCATAAAGGCATAAAGCAACCTGGCATCTAAATTTGTCTTAAAGGATTTTTTTCTGCTGCTCTATATACACCACAGCAAGGCCCCAGCAAGACTGGATTGTGGTGATTATGTGTACGTTAATAAAACAGCACTGTTCAACAGCAATTTTACAGGGTTCAAAAGTACAAGTGTAGTACCAGGGAAGTAACAAAATAACATAAGGTGACTACACTGGATATGCTTGCATGTCTCAGAAACTTTAAGTTTCCACTTGTAAATTAGTTCATCATGTTACTTCAAAGCAGGAGATCAGGAGAGTCAAATCTTCAGTACTCGATGGTCGTTTTTAACAGTGGTGAAGTCAGACATTAAAATTTGGCAATGTGGATAGTTAATTTGCCTGGAGCACATTATGAATATTAATTCTGACACATATAGAGGTACTGCACAATTAAATAACAAAATATGTAGTCAGAACAAAGGATAGATAGATTGCCGTGTTTAAAACCAAACCCAAAGACAAAAGGACTGGACCACCGAAGTGGAATTTCATTTCTGTTACAAACACTAACTGACTGGACTGTGAGCATCTGTGTATCCCATGGCAAAACACCATTGTTTCAATCAGGCTTCCAACTCTTACCGAACTAATGAGACACTTTAGGGTAGCTAAAATCAAAAAAGTTTGTGTAGTAGGCCCCATGGCGCAAGCGATAAAAGAACTATACAGTTTCATTTTCCTTACCTCTACTTTACTTTTAATCCACTGTGGAACTGTTTTGAAACCACATTTACTTGTCAAGAAAGATTGATAGATGACCCCTCACATCATCCCCCCCTCCACATTCTCAGTTGTGTTGGGGCTTTTTTATTAGCCACCACACCACAGAAATGCTACAAATGTTAACTTCTACAATTGCTTATTTAATCAGAATTTTTATAAAGTAACGAATACTTGGAAGCTCACTAACACAGGCATGTTTATACAGGGTGGATGCAGCCAAGGCCCAGCAGCTTGAGGCACATGGCTTTAAGTATGTCCTGCTACCACCTACTTGCCATTCAGTCCAGTGCAGTGTGGGCAAGTAGCTGCAAGCTGTCTTTTTTGGCCTAGTTCAATTTGAAAACCAATGAGTGACAGTCAGCCCATGCACTACTTCACTTGACTTTTAAGTACTCCTCCAAAGTCAGCAGCTAGTCCCAGAAGTATTTGCAGAACAACCTCCCTGTGTCCAACACTTGGGAAGTGCTTTTCCTAGATTTGGTCATTTTCACATTTGGTACTTGAGCTTCTTCACTTCTGCTTTGGCTGTCAGGGAGCCTGTGTTTCAGTGAGAAGGAGCCGTAACCATGGCAGTGCTGCTTCAAGTTCCCCTGCACACAATAGCAACCAGCATTAAAAGCACTGGGAATTGATGCTCTGCATGTCTCAGGCTGATGGCAGCACCATCCACCTCCCGCCTGCCCCATGAACCCACTGCTCTGTCATGTCCTGCCCGGTGCTCTGGGCTGACAGGGAAACTCTCATGCCTCCCTCTCTGCTCTGCACCCTGGGCACATCTCTACTTAACAAGCACATAGTACATCTCACATGCAATGAAAGTGTTTGGGGCCACAGGTGTCAGGGCCTCAAGTCTCTGGGCACTCTGCAGCCTCCCCCCACCCCAGCTCTGTGGCCCCCATCAAGTCAGCTCCAACAGGGGCCTGTTCAGCCTCGAGAAGGGAGGACTGAGAGGGGACCTGATTAATGTATATAAATACCTAAAGGGGGGTGCCAAGAGGCTGTAGTCAGCCTCTGCTCCTTGGTATCAACAGGACACACAGCAATAGGCGGAAACTCATGCATAGGAAGTTCCACCTGAATACGAGGAAAAACTTCTTTACTGTCTGGGTGACTGCACACTAAAACATGTTGCCCAGAGAGGGAATGGAGTCTGGACACAGTCCTGTGCCACATGCTTTGGGGTGATCCTGCTTCAGTGGGGATGTTGGATCAGATGACACACTGTGATCTCTTCCAACCTGACCAGTTCTGTGACTGTCACATGGCTCAGCCTATAGCCTCAGGCTGATAGAAGAGCTCAGAGACTTCTTCAGGACCCTCTCCCCCTTCACAGGCAGCAGCTGCTCTGTTGTGTTCTGTTCTGCCCTGCCCCTTGCCCCCAGCCCAGGCCAGGGCCAGCAGCAGAGGGGCTACCCCTGGAAGGCAGCCCCTGTTTGCAGAGCCTTACCTGCCCTGGGGCAAGATAGGAGCTGTACTACAATGTCTGGGGTCACAGCAACATTTTCTAAGAAACCCTCCAGTTTCAACCAATAACCAACTCCAGCCTTCCCTGCTTTAGCTTCCTCAGCTATGCAACAGGCAGCTCCCTTCTCCACCTTCTTGAGCCTTGTGGAAAAAAAGAAAATAGATGAAAATTAAATGTCAGCACCTCTCTAGTGCAAGGGCATTAATAAAGCGTTCGTTAATGGTGTCTTACAGACCAAGGGAAACATAGGAAGATGTTTTAAGACCCAACTCTGACCTTAATTATGCCCACATTGCTGTAGGAATACATCTTCATTGCTATTTATAAAGAAACAAAAATGGTGATTGGGGTCTAAGTGGATACAAGCAAAAAGGGCTGTTACTTGTTCAGCATTAGGACACAGAATAATAATATGGAACAACTCCTCAGGCTGAATTGAAAGATAGATGAAAAGAGTCAGTGCTCAGGAAGCTGCAAGGCTGCAAAGCTGGACAGTGATCAAAAGCTCTTCAGAACTGTCAGGTTTATCTCCTCCCTGTAGCACAGTGCAGCCCTGTGAGAGAATCCTCCCCAAAAGCCCTGTACAGGTTCACAATACTAATAACCAGCCACCGTTGTCAAGGATTCCTCACTCTGCAGTTTAATTTGAGACATATTTATCAATGGTTCTAAATTACAGAAAGATGAGGTTAATTTTTAGTGTTTGATGCCAGGTGGAAGAAAAGAAAACTTATGTGCTGGTTAGGAAGCACATGAATGCAGGTTTACTGTTATGGTAATCATTGCAGAATTCTGTTATCAGTAACATTAACCTGTATAAATGTTCACTTATTGCTGCAGGAGCTTTTCCTTCCCTCAAAGAAGTTTATCTGTACTACTTAACATTGATTATCTTGGTTTGGAACATCAAGAGATAAATTTGTTTGTTAAAAGTCAAACAGAATTTGAGAGGAAAACATTCTTTTCCAATTCTGAAGAGTTGCAGCTTTGTCGGATTTACAAGCTTGCCAGAATTTCAGCTGTAATAATGCATCCAATTAAAGCATACCAGGTGAGTTCTTCTTGTATTTCAGATCAGAAGCAAATATAAGCATTTATCTATAAACTCCATTGGAAATACCGATGTGCATAAAATACCACAGGCAGAAATAATTATTTCCTTTCCTACGTAAATTAAACTTGCTCATTTTTAGTCTTCAGTTTAGCATGTCCAAAACATTTTTCATCTTAAACACATCTTTGTTTGTAGACAGCTATCAGTGTTAGGTCAGAGACTGAATAATGCCATTTCTGCTTTAAAAGCCCCTCATATAAAAACTGCTGCGCCAAGTAGCTTGCAAAATTGAACAATTTACAAATACAAAGGTAGAAGGCACATGCTTACAGCTAAAACTTGAAAAACAGATGAGAAAAGGAGAGATAACAGGAAGTTACTCCATCATAGAAAAAGTAGCTCATGTGAAACAAATGAGAACACTCCAGCTAGCAGGTATTCGTTTGATCTGGAGATGCTTTGTCATAATTACATACAAGTTTGTTCCTCGTCCATAAGATCAGACACCTACCTTCAGAAAGCATCATTTAGCCCAGAATTCAGCCAAGGGCCACGAAAAGATGCTCTACTGAAAAGCAACAGACCTGAGAAAGCACAGAGTGACCCTTTGCCACAACACCATTCCAGCTCCTGTAAACCAGTGGTTAGTCATCTGAAGCCAGGAGTTGCCTTGTCCTAGCCACACTGAATAGCTTCTGAGAAATATATTCTGCATGAACCTTCTATAGCCTCTTCTAGCATATCACAGAACCCCCACATTCTCTAGAGCAAGGAATTTCACAGTGGTGGTGTACTTATGTGAAAATGTATCTCCTTGTTAATGTAAGTCTGGTGCTTGTTATTTTTACTGAGTGTCCTTTAGCAGAGTGATAATAATTCTGTTCTCTACATGATTTATATTTTTTCAGAACTTTAGCATTTCTCCCTCAGTTCTCTTACCTTGTGAGAAAAAATCCTGATATGAATCTTATTTTATAAACTGTTCAATAGCTCCAGATATATTTTGTCAACCTCTCTATCTTTTCCAGTTCTATTAAGTCTTTTTTAAATGAGAGGAAGTACAGAATAGGCAAGAAGAACTCTATGAAGGATTCTAAATGTTCACTACGCCTTTACCAGTGGCATAAATAATTTTTTCTATTTTTAAGTACTTAGCTGGTAATGTCTAATATTCTTGTGTTTTCAGTACTGCTCTAGAATGTTCAACACTGCACCATGGGGATCTTGGTTCTGACTGATAACCAGAAATTTACAGCACATTTTGATGCATCTTCAGGTTTTCTCCAACTTTATCACCCAAGTATTGTTGACTAAAGGTTATTGCTTAGTGTCTCTCTGAAACTTTTTGCAGCATGTTTTCATTTTAACTCTGATGAATACTTTAGGTAAAATATGTAAATTCCTTGTTCACTCTGTGACCAGTAATTCGGGGATCTAGTAAAGCAGCTCAGACTTAGCAAGGCTTTGGAAGTTTCTTCTCCCTCAAAAATTGAGCCTTTCTACCTATTTTAATTACTTTTTACTAGATATCAATCCTTCTTTCCCTCAAGTAGATTTTCTTACTGCTGAGAAGTACTGACTGGCACATATATCAGTAATACATCTCCAGCAGCTGGAAACAGAAAATTGGTAACATTCTTTCTCAGAAAGGTTTTAAAAACAGTTTTACAATAATACAAAGCAAATGCTGGTGGCAATTCCGTAGTTAAACTGATGTTCTGCTATTGTATGGAGGTCGCTGGCATTTATTTTGAAATACTTAATAAACACAGTAGCTAGCTGAAGCTTTTGTAAGTGTTCTGCTTGGTCTTTGTGGTATTACAGTCCATTTGAGGGGCTTTACAATCAACGCACTCTTAACACTTAAATTAATAAAGAATGAAGTTTGATTTAGACTGATAAAATATTCATTGGGTCCTACCTTACAAATCTCCAGAAGTTAAAGGTAGTGCCATTACTGAGGTGGGACAGCAGCTGTATCAACCTCTGAAACATTAAAAGGTAGAAGTGACACTATGTGAAATTACTTTATCAGATTTACTGTTACAGTTGCCCTCCTGGGGGAAAAAACTAGACTGCAGAATCTCCTTCAAAAGGAAAATATTTAACTCACAAGTAAAATACCATTCATTTACCTATTGATGCTATGATTTCTAGTCTCAAAACAGTTATTTCAGTATATTATTTCTACTATCTCACATGAAATAGTTCAACTTCCAGCAAAACTGGAATATTTTCCTCCCATATACCCTTAGACAGCCTTAGGGGCCCAAGAAGTTTTTGCAGAAGAGTCAGAGACATTAATACATTTTTAATTTCTAACCAGTACTACTTGTTTCTAAAAAGGAGAGGTATTCAGAATGCAAAAGCTACTGGATGTTTTCCCCACATTTCTTATTAACAGTAACCTCTGAATTTTAATGATCATGAATTCTTAGATATTGCTGTAACAAAAACAGACACTAGTGTAAAGGGGCTTCATTTTACTTCTTAATCATCAGAGTAAAGCTGAAAAAGTCCATGACTAGACCACAGAGAATTTGGCCCATTAGCCTTGATAACATATGCTGAACCAAAGCAAAGGAAAATAATTAAAATCACACAATCAAAATCACTAATTCTATTCCAATTTGCTAAATGAAAGGGTAAAAAAACCGTCTTCTATCAAGTGCAAACTATTAGCAAATTGAGTTCAGTTTTCTTTCTCGGTTTTCAAACTTGGTACTTCAAAACCTACTACCAAAACCATTTGGCAACATACTCTGTTTTCCAGAAAACAGCTTCTTATCTTTTCCCCTTACTAATGAATTTATAAAGCAGAAAAGTAGGAAAGCATTTTTGCCTGAAAACAGATGAACCAGCTAGAAAGAAAAAGCTGAAACAGCAATGACTAACTAGATAGTCTCTATTTTTCTTTCCTCGTTATTATAAAGGAAAAGCCCTTACCACTAAACTCTTATCCTCCTACAAACTCTTACTGTAATGATCTTCAAAGCACCTCCCACAAAAGAAATATTAGGCCACTTTTTTCTTTTTATATAAATTAAGGCAATTGCTAACCCAATTGCAGTTTGAATATAATTAGTTCTCATTTATTATCTATCACACTTTCAGCTGTGCCACTTACTGAACCCAGGGTCTTCTACTTAGCTAAATTGCCATGATCTCATTGGCTCTGACCTTTACAGAGAAAGGAATCATCCTGTAACCTTGAAACAGGAGTTAAGGCAGTACTCATTTTTGGAAAAGCAACATATACAGTTTATGGAATCCAATCATGGAACTGAAACAATAACAGTGGAACAATGTGACTCAGGTGACCCATTATAACAGCTTGAGCATTATGTCTGCCAAGGTCACACATAATGAATATGCTGATTTTTCGAGTGACCCACTGGCTCAATCCAGGTCTTGCAGAATTTTTCTTTGGAGAAATGTAAACAGTGTGAGAACTGTACTAGGCAAAAAAAGTAAGCCAAGCTATGCCTACTAAATTATTTATTTTGAATTATTTGGCCTCTTTAGTGCGAAACACTTGTAAGCAAGAAAAGGACTCACTCTTGGTCTGACAGAAGGAAAAAAAAATCTGCACATGCTAGGCAAAAAGTCAAACAATAAAATAATAATAAAAGCCACGAGACAATGTCCCAACCCCCTACTGATTCATAGGGAATCTTAAAAAGGCCTCTAAAAATGATTAATTAATTCTGCTTAAATTAATTAGCCCCTAATTAGGCCCTTAATGACCCCTTTAATTAGCCCCTAATTAAGCCGTTAAAACACCCTAACCCTAACCCTTCTGAAAACACCCACCCTAACCCTATTCCTGTAACCTGCCAAAAAATAGAGACCAGGTCTACCCAGTGAAAAAATAGAGACCAGGTCTACCCACTGAAAAGTAGAGAACAGGTCTACCCGTTCAAAAAAAAGAGAAAAGGTCTACCCACTAAAAAAGAGAACAGGTCTACCCAATAAAAAAAAAAAAAAAAAGAGAACAGGTCTACCCGCTGAAAAAAGAGACCAGGTCTATCTGCTTAGAGAACAGGTCTACCTGCTTTAAAAAAAAAAATAAAAAGTGACCTGGTCTACCCTCTGAAAAATAGAGAACAGGTCTACCCACTTAAAAAATAGGGAACAGGTCTACCCACTTAAAAAATAGAGAACAGGTCTACCTGTGAAAAATAGAGAACAGGTCTACCCAC